>SJYC01047144.1:0-11544 GCA_006408675.1 Madoqua kirkii | reverse complement strand
TCTTCTCTTGTGTTGTTGGAAGAGGGTGTTTGCTATGACCAGTGCATTTTCTTGGCAAAACTCTATTAGTCTTTGCCCTGCTTCATTCCACATTCCAAGGCCAAATTTGCCTGTCACTCCAGGTGTTTCTTGACTTCCTACTTTTGCATTCCAGTCCCCTATAATGAAAAGGACATCTATTTTGGGTGTTAGTTCTAAAAGGTCTTGTAGGTCTTCATAAAACCGTTCAACTTCAGCTTCTCCTGCATTACTGGTTGGCGCATAGAGTTGGATAACTGTGATATTGAATGGTTTGCCTTGAAGATGAACAGAGATCGTTCTGTCGTTTTTGAGATTGCATCCAAGTACTGCATTTTGGACTCTTTTGTTGACCATGATGGCTACTCCATTTCTTCTAAGGGATTCCTGCCCGCAATAGTAGATATAATGGTCATCTGAGTTAAATTCACCCATTCCAGTCCATTTTAGTTCACTGATTCCTAGAATGTCGACGTTCACCCTTGCCATCTGTTTGATCACTTCCAATTTGCCTTGATTCATGGACCTGACATTCCAGGTTCCTATGCAATAGTATTCTTTACAGCATCGGATCTTGCTTCTATCACCAGTCACAGCCACAGCTGGATATTATTTTTGCTTGGCTCCATCCCTTCGTTCTTTCTGGAGGTATTTCTCCACTGATCTCCAATAGCATATTGGGCCCCTAATAACCTGAGGAGTTCCTCTTTTGGTATCCTATCATTTTGCCTTTTTATACTGTTCATGGGGTTCTCAAGGCAAGAATACTGAAGTGGCTTGCCATTTCTTCTCCAGTGGGCCACATTCTGTCAGACCTCTCCACCATGGCCCACCTGTCTTGGGTTGCCCTGCAGGCATGGCTTGGTTTTACTGAGGCAGACAAGGCTGTGGTCCTAGTGTGATTAGATTGACTATTTTTCTGTGAGTATGGTTTCAGTGTGTCTGCCCTCTGATGCCCTCTTGCAACACCTACCATCTAGAGATGCCTATACAGAACACAGTAATCACCAAGTAAAACCACTATGAGGCTCAGGGTAGAAGCACCACTTATATCTGAAGGATATGAAAGATGGGATAAAAGCACAGGGACAAATGAAAGCATAAAATGGAGATAAAACCAAGTTCTCCTCTGCTTTCCTACAATCATGTGTATTTTCCTCTCTGTGAGCAAACCAGAAGACTGTCCTGGAATAATTAAACTATAGAAACAACAAGTTTAGAGAAAATAGTCATTTGAAAACAACAGTGAGGCAATGGAATAAAAATAAGAGATTAAATAAAATTTTATCTATTAAAAAGTAACATTCCCCACCCCATCCAATCTTATTTTCCAGCAGAATAGAATTCTGACAGCCCAGTATGGCATTTACCACCAAATACTAAATCAGGAAGAGAATTTTTTTTTTACAAGAGAAATTGAACATCCTAGAGAAAAATCCAACAAATACCAGCACTTAGATCCCCAACAAAATGCAGAGGCACTGAGCTGTCATCCAGAGGTGAAGCCTCTAATGGATGAAGCCTCACCCAAACACACAGGTTTCTGAGAATTTTTTAGAGCTTAGTCCTCACATTTTAAAATTTATCTGAAAATCATCAGATGTTTGGAGAAAGGATAAATGTCAGAATCAGCTGATCAATACCTATGAAAAGTCTTTTGGGATTTTGACTGAGATTTAGTTGGATTCAGCAATCAAACTAGGGAGAATTGACATCTTAACAATAATGAGTCTTCTAATCTACTGGCATGAATATTTTTCCACTTATATGTTTTTAATTATTATAATTACTATATTTTGCTAATACTTCATAGTTTTCACCTTATAGATACAATATTTCTCCTTTCAAGTTATACACACCTGTTAAATTGGTTGGTGCTAACAGACACAATACAGTTTTTATATTTGCATATCATAACTGTTTACTTAATGTATATAAACACCATTGATTTTTGTGTGTACATTTTGCATCCTGCAACCTAGATAAGCTCCATTAGTAAACTGGATAGCTCATTTATTAAATCTGAGAGTCTTTTGTAGATTCTTTGATATTTGCCACATAATCATGTTACTTAAAATAGTTTTATTTCTTCTTTTCTAATCACTATGTTTTTAATTTTTGTTGTTGTTTTCAGCTTATTGCATTGGCTGGATATATGAGTGAAAGTGAAGTCGCTCAGTTGTGTCAGACTCTTTACGACCCCATAGACTATAACCCGCCAGACTCCTCTGTTCATAGGATTCTCCAGGCAAGAATACTGGAGTGGGTTGCCATTTAGGACAACATTAAACTGGAGTAATGAAAAATGACACTGTGATGGTCTCTGAATTTCTGGATCTGTGATTTAGTGTCTGTCATTAATTTTTGAAATTTTTGCTTGTTACTTCTTCAAATACTTCTGTACCTTTTCTTTCTTCTGGGATTCTGGGATCCCAATTATACTTGTTTTAGAATGTTTAATATCATCCCGCAGCTTTTGAAATTTCTGATTCTGTTTCTTTCTCTCTCTCATTTTTTCTCTTTGTGTTTCAGCTTGGATCATTTCTACTGCTCTATCTTCAAGTTCACTGATCCTTTCCCTGTGCCAAATTTACCAATGAATCTTTTATTCTTCTATTACTGTTTATCATTTCTTGCATTTCAATTTGCTTTTATTTTATAATTTTGTCTCCACACTGAAATTATCCATTTAACCTTGCATGTTTTCCATTAGCATTTTAAATATATTAATCATAATTATGTAAAATTCTTTGTCAGTGAGTTCCAACACCTGTGTCACATATGAGTTTGACCTAATTATTGCTTTGTTCTTTCTGTGTTTTTCCTACCTTCTTATACGTCTCATAATTTTTGGTTAAAATTTGAATGTCTAGCCAGGTGAGTGAGTGCTCATATCTCCCCTCTCTCTACAGGTACTCTCTCTCTTTATATCTTAGGCTAGTTGTTTACCATGAACTTAATGAATTTTTTAAAGTCATAATATTAAAATTAATCTGGATCTTTTTCCTTGAAGTGGTAAGATTATTGCTTCTTCCTGCTTTCTATATCCTGGGATAGAACTAGACATCGTTTGACTCTCTTCAATTATATATTGATGTCATTTTAATTTAACAAATTTTTAAAAACCTTAGGGTGCTAGTTTTCATGAAGTATAAAACAACTATTTCATACTCATAACACTGACAAAAATTTTAAAAGTATTGAAGCAGCAGGAAGTTTTTTTCACTGCAAATGATAGTATGGTATGGAAAATTACTCTAGAGGGCAGTTAGCAGTATTTATTAAAATTGCAAACTGTAAACATCTTGATCCAGCAATCTAACTTAAGATAAATATACTAGAGTATTACTTATATGTGTGCACAGAACACATGTACCACAATAGCATTTTATAACATGGAAATAATTAATAATGTCCTTCAGTAAGAAACTAAAAAAAAAAAAAAAAGAAACTAGAGAGACCAAGTGTGTTTTGCATACAACAGACTACTATACATATCAACATGAATGAACTGGTCTACAAGCACTGAAACAGATAAATCTCAAAACTAAAGTTCAGTTAAGTTAGCAGATTACAAAAGAAAGTATGTATAGTATATTATTAATATAAAATGGGAAAATGTCTAAAACAATTCCTTTCATAGTTTACAGTTTTACAACTGTGTTTTTTAAAATTTATTTGGCTGCATCATGTCTTAGTTGTGGCATGTGGGATCTAGTTCCCTGACCAGGGATTGAACCCAGGTCCCCTCCAATGGGAGCTCAGAGTCTTAGCCACTGGACCACCAGGGCAGTCCCCTATAACTGTGTTTTAAAAGAATAAAGGCAGATTTGAGTGTGAGTCACAGTAGCCACAAAATAAAGATAATCTCTGGTGGGAAAATATGAAGAAAGAGAGGAAATACAGGAGAGGTGATTGAGATGCATCTGTGCTTTGTTTTTTTTTTAAATAAATGGATATTGTCTTAGTCCATTTGGTTTGCTATTACAAAGTACTATAACCATATAGCTTATAAGAAATAGAAACTTACGTCTCACAGCTGAGGAGGCTGGAAGTCCAAAGTCAAACCTCCAAAATGATTGTGTACTGGCAGAGGCATACTCCCTGGTTCAGAGCCACCACTGTTTCACTGTATCCTTACGTGTTAGAAAGGGAAAGGCACTCTATAGAGTTTCCTTCTTAAGAACATTAATCCCATTCATTAAGGTTCCACCCTCTCATGACTAAAATGCCCCCATCCTCTATTGTCATCATCTTTGGGGTTTAGGACATCAACATATGAATTTGGTGGCAACACAAACATTCACATCATAGCAGATACCAGGTAACAGCTGGTAAATATGTGTTATGAACATGTGGACATCAGCTATACTTTTTCTGTGCTTTTGAAATATTTCATAATTAAACTTTTCTAAAGAAATTCAGTTTATATTGCTCCCATGTGGATTATTCCAGTCTAATGAGAGTTGAACATGACTGAAATGACTTAGCAGCAGCAGCAGCAGCAGCAGCAATAAGAGATAATTTATTTCAAATTGCTTGGACCTACTACAGATAAGAGCTGCTCATATCAACTGTTTTTCTAACAATTTATGACTTAAAAGAGAAAAATTTTAAGTCTCACTAGTATGCAAAAATCATCATTAATGCATGTACCTCTCACCAAGTGCTTCCCTAATAGCTCAGTTGGTAAAGAATCCACCTGCAATGCAGGAGACCCCAGTTGGATTCCTGGGTTGGGAAGATCCCCTGGAGAAGGGATAGGCTATCCACTTCAGTATTCTTGGATTTCCTTTGTGGCTCAGCTGGTAAAGAATTTGCCCACAATGTGGGAAATTGGGTTCTATCCCTAGGATGGGAAGACCACCTGGAGAAGGGAATAGCTACCCACTCCAGTATTCTAGCCTGGAGAATTCCATGGGCTGCATAGTCCACGGAGTCGCTAAGAGTTGTACACAAATGAGTGACTCTCACTTCACTTCTCACCAAGTACAGATTAACTAGAAGGTAACGACAGTCCTTGGATGTTATGAAGTTCACTGCTACGTGTTCACCGTGAATGGCTGAAATGGTTCTATAAGTGGTGGGGTAACTGTTCTAGTTCCACATTACTCTCTACTAGTGGTACCCTTAGGCATTTATAACTGCTGTGTCTTTATTACACTCTGGTCAATTCAGAGAGATTTAGAATGATAAAGACATCTCTATCAGATTTATATTTAAATTATCTTCTTGTTCAAACACTTCATTAGAGTGCATGTACCTAACACTAGGCTTAGACAGCAGTACATTTCAGGGTAAGATAAAAATGTAAAGATGAACCGGGGCCTAAAATTATTTTTGAAGGCCTCTTGCATAGCATTTTTAAGTAGCCTACAGAACAACAAGCAGCTGTATACATTCCTTGTGCATCTGTAAACCTTATTTCTTGTTTTGTTTAAATCCTTAAGCATCTCTGGCTTTATGTGCATACACAGATATTCAATTCAGTCTTAAATAAGCTGTAAGTTTAAATGTGTCTTGGTAGGATACGTATTGATTTCAAATTACAGGAATTTAACATGACAGCATAAAAATGACACAAATTTAGTGTTGTAGCTAAGACATTAGAACCAATTTATGCTACTTTCAAATGCATCAATTTAACAAGTATGTTTACAAATATACAAAATATTTTGATACTATTATCACAAGTAAGGGCTAATGTAACAGACTCAAAGCAAAGTGAAGATAGAGAATTAGGCTTGGAGTGGCTTGAGCTAGTTCAGGTTTCTGCTTCCATTTTCATATTTCAATATTTATAGAAATGGTATCTTATTAGTTCTTAAGCAAGCAAACTTTATAAATATCTCAAAGAAAACAAAAACGATCGGAACAGCTTATGTCCCAAAATTGCTTCTGCTCTTCTTATTTTGCAATCTCTTATTCCATTATTTAGTACACAGGCAAGATGAATTTCTCATAAATGTTTCATTCTTGCTAATGTGGGAAAATTAAAAAATTTAATTATAATCCTTTAATAGCATAGGACATTAGCATTTTAATCTGTATAAATTGGTAATGCAATGTAATAAAGAATTATCAAGTTGAAATAAACACCTTCAGTAATCAGGTTTCACACAAATTGCTTGCTGAGGTATAGTGCTTAAATCAGAATGATTTTTTCTGTTAAATATATTCCCAATTCTGAATCAAGATGATGTATTTGTAAGATGGAAAGTACTCAATTAAACTATCACCTATTGTATGCAGCACATTCCAGCACAGCAGGAATATGCCTACAAAGAAAAATGAGATAAATATCCATTATCTAGAATCATAAAATTAATTGAAAATTACCAGATCTCTGTTTCTATTTTCTATAGACCTAGCTTTTCTGTCCTCCACCTTTCCAACCTGCAGAGTGATAAAACATTCCCAAAACATGCTTGCAAGCAATCTATTTATATGTAGGAAATTGATTTAAACATTAATTTTAAAAGTATTTTATGATAGGAAAACTAGACTGAACTTTAAACATTATAAGGTTGGGCATATCATTGGGCGGTGTCTCACTTCAGCAACTCAGGGTAATAAATCAGAAATTAATCAATTATCGGTGAACAGTTCTATATTGATTTCCTGTTATGTATCTCTCACTGAGGGAAACAGGAAGATAAAGAAAAGTTGTCAGACAGCCTCTCTACTCTAAACACAACATTGCCACAAAAGTGAACTTTCTATTCCATTCAAAGACTTTCCAGAAAGACAGAATCATCTGAACAAGTGGAGAGAATATATTTGACATGCAACAAAGTCATGTTTTAATTATTTCTCTCAGCAACACTGTGTGCATCTATGCAACTTTATTATTACTGTTGACTTGATAAGTAGACTGCCAGATATTTCTCCAGCAAAGATGAGTTAGTTATGCAGGCCCAGCAGAGAATTGCTATTTGGAGTCTGTAACCACAGTATGTGCTAAGTCGCTTCAGTCATGTTTGACTGTTTGATACCCATGGACAACAGGCTCTTCTGTCCACGGGATTCTCCAGGCAAGAATACTGGAGTGGGTTGTTACGCCCTCCTCCAGGGGATCTTCGGACCCAGAGATCAAACCCAAGTCTCTTGTGTGTCCTGCATTGGCAGGAGGGTTCTTTACCACTAGCACCACC
This sequence comes from Madoqua kirkii, assembly GCA_006408675.1. Taxonomy (NCBI): domain Eukaryota; kingdom Metazoa; phylum Chordata; class Mammalia; order Artiodactyla; family Bovidae; genus Madoqua; species Madoqua kirkii. Next base: position 4,372 of record SJYC01047144.1, on the reverse strand, counting down.
TGAGGAAGCCTCCAACCATAGTGAGCCATGTACAAGTCCTGTGGGAAGGGAAGGAGAATGCTTTTATAGAGAGGAAAAGCAGCTGGGAGGACTACAGCAAACAGAGTCCTTGGCTTTTTATTGGCTGAGCTGTTGCCAGGAAAGAAGCCAAGTCTTCCCTCTTCCTACTGTACTTTACTGCTATCTTCACAGGATATAGGAGCTCCCCCAACTCTATTTAATTGAGGTCTCTGTTCAATAATTTTTTTTACACTGCTCATGGTCCTCAAATCTACTTTTTCTAAAACTTCTTTTGGGTGACTGGTACATAATTTTTTTTACTGCAATCTTGTAAGCTAATCGCTGAGTTAGTTAAATAGAAAGTGACATATATTAATATTATGCTGTTACACTGCTTTAGGCACTTTGCAAATATTATTCCATTTAATTTTCACAACAATCATGTAAATTAAATTTTAATATCTCTTTTTACAAAATACTTAGAGAAGCAAGTCTGAGGATTCTTATGGTTGCTAAATGTCAGATCTAGAATTCAAAGACAAATGTCTTAACTTCAATATTCATGCTCTTATTCTTTTATGTTATTTTAAAAGACTAAAGCTATTATTTATAAGAAGAACGATGTGATCTTTAATTTTTAAAAATGTACATATTAATAATTAATTTTCAATGACCACTTACTATGAGTCAGGTAGCCATCTGAAAACTTTGGAAGAAAACTTTTGCACTTATGTGATCTTTGTGAAGACCTTGTAGGCACTACAATTGCCATGACAGTAAATATCAAAAACTAATACAGAGGACCAGTAAATTGCCCAGGGTCACAGAATTAGTAAGCAATGCTTCAGATTTACAAGCTGTTTGAGTTAAGAACCCAAACTGTTAACTACAAGATGAAACTGAGATCAGGCATGACATTACAAAATGATCGTGCCTTTGATTCACTGTTTCCTATTCATGTATTACATATTTACAAGACACTATGCCATATGTTGGGCTCACGAAAAGAGCCAAAATATGTTCAAAGAGTTTATATGATATTGAAGAAGAAAATACAATTACAATGTTCTCTGATATACACATACAGAGATTAATTACAGATGGGCATGTAATCCATGAGGAACAGAGAAATATGAGCTGAATATTATTTACAAATATATATTTTTTCATAGCATTTTCTCTTCAAAAAATTAGTACATTTATATACCTATCATACTTGATTATCTTTGCTCCAAATTCCTCTGATTTAATATTTTTAAGAGGAAAATTTCTTCTGCAATATTACTTCTGTCCAAATGAAAAGACAAGCCTAACTAAATTATTATCCTGATTTCATACTCCCATTAAAAAAACAGTAAAAAATGTTTAACCCCTCTGAACAATGCGATATTTGGCATAGAATATGTTGATGAGAAGAAGCTATCGGTTCATTCTTCTCTAGAGGATACTCTTAATTTGATACATTTGGAATTAAGAAATCCAATATATTTGGACATTTCAGTTCACAGAGTACCTAGCTAAACTGTTTTCTGTGCTACTGTAGCAATAATTGAAACATTGGGCTTTATTTGATCACTGACCCTAGTGTGTTGGTATAAGGATGGGTCAAACAGAAAAGCACCTTCTATCAATGTACATTAGGACATAACAATCTTAAACTTCTTGAAATGTCAAGTTTAATCCTTGAGGAGAATGGTATAGGGTAGAAAATAGTCCATTGGTTATAAAATATAAACTGAACTAGCTAAAATCTTGAATAAATTTCTTTAGTGTTTAGCAGAACTTTCCAAAAGGAATAAATTAGACTGGCCAAAACACACTGGGTCAGTCTGATTCACCTGAGACAGGTAAAATGTGAACAAGCCCCATCCCTGTCAGTCTTACCTGGACTTAATTGCAACTATTAATATGTCTGTGCATGATTACTAAGTTGAATCCAACTCTCTGTGACTCTATGGGCTGTAGAGTTCCTCCAGGTTCCTCTGTCCATGGGATTTTCTGGGCAAGAATACTGGAGTGGGTTGCCATTTTCTTCTCCAGGGAATCTTCCTGACACAGGGATAGAACCTGAATCTCCTTCATTGGCAGGTAGATTCTTTACCACTGAGCCACCTGGGAACCCCACTAACTCTTATACTTGCTTTCAAATCTGCTATCATCATATAATAACCCTTATAAGGTTTTTCACATACTTGTTATCATTCCATTTGCATCTCATTTTTATTTTGCTACATATATTATTTCTTCTCTCCAAAAATCAAATCCAACCTTTCAGTTAAATAGTTATTGGGACACAGAATAATGTTTCACCATGAGTTAAAACATCAACTTGTCGCTGGCACATCAATAAATCACTGTAACATTCTTCCACACTGATAAGATGGGTGAGGCTTAAAGACAGAACTTTATTAGACTATAAAGAGAAAGTGGTTTCCTCTTCTATAAGAATTTACCATTTTGGTGGTGTTCACTCAGATTCTGGCACTTCAGGTTGCTGTTGTTTTTCAGTTGCTAAGTTGTGTCTGATTCTTTGGGACCCCCTGGACTGCAGCATGCCAGGCTTCCCTGTCTTTCACTATCTTCCCAAGTTTGCTCAAACTCATTTCCATTGAGAAGAATGCCATCCACCTATCTCATCCTCTGTCACCCCCTTCTCCTCCTGCCCTCAATCTTTCCCAACATCATGGTCTTTTCCAATGAATCAGCTCTTCGTATAAGCTGACAAAATATTGGAGCTTCAGCTTCAACAGCACTCCTTCCAATGAATATTCAGTGTTGATTTCCTCTAGATTTGACTAATTTGATCTCCTTGCTGTCCAAGGGACTCTCAGGAGTCTTCTTCAATATGACAGTTCAAAAGCATCAAGTATTCAGCATTCAGCCTTTTTATGGTCCATCTCTCACTCTGTACATGACTACTGGAAAAATCATAGCTTTGACTATACAGACATCTGTTGACAAAGTGATGATGTCTCTACTTTTCAATGTGCTGTCTAGGTTTGTCACAGCTTTCCTTCCAAGAAGCAAGCATCTTTTAATTTCACGGCTTCAGTCACTGTCCACACTGATTTTGGAGTCCAAGAAAATAAAATCTGTCACTGCTTCCACTGTTTCCTCTTCTATTTGCCGTGAAGTGATGGGACTGGATGCCACAATCTTTGTTTTTTTGAAAGTTCAGTTTTAAGCCAGCTTTTTCAGTCTCTACTTTCACCCTTATCAAGAGGCTCTTTAGTTCCTCTCCAATTTCTGCCATTAGGGTGGTATCATCTGCGTATCTGAGGTTGTTAATATTTCTCTTGGCAATCTTAATTCCAGTTTAAGATTCATCTAGCCTGCCATTTTGCATGATGTACTCTGCATATAAATTAAGCAGGGTGATAGTACACAGCCTGATATACTCTTTTTCCAGTTCTGAACCAGTCCATTTTCCCATATGTGGCTCTAACTGTTACTTCTTGACTTGCCTATAACTTTCTCAGAAGACAGTTAAGGTGGCCTGGTATTCCCATCTCTTTAGAATTTTCCACAGTTTGTTGTGATCTGTATAATCCATGGGGTCGCAAAGAGTCGGACACAACTGAGAAACTTTCATTTCACTTTCATACAGTCAAAGTCTTTAGCATAGTCAGTGAGGCAGAAGTAGATGTTTTTCTGGAACTCCCTTGCTTTCTTCATGATCAACAAATGCTAGCAATTTGGCCTTTGGTTCCTCTACCTTTTCTAAACCCAAATTGTACATCTGGAAGTTCTTGGTTCATTTATTGCTGAAGCCTAGCTTGAACGATTGTGATCATTATCTTGCTAGCTTGTGAAATGAACGCAATTGTATGGTAGTTTGAACAATTTTTGGCATTGCCTTTCTTGGAGTTGGAATGAAAACTGACCTTTTCCAGTCTTGTGGTCACTGCTGAGTTTTCCAAATTTGCTGCCATATTGAATGCAGCACTTTAATAGCATCATTGTTTAGGATTTTAAATAGTTAATCTGAAATTCTATCACCTCCACTAGCTATGCTCATAATAATGCTTTTTAAGGCTCACTTGAATTCACAATCAAGGATGTCTGGCTCTACGTGACTGACCACACCATCATGGATATCCTGGTCATGAAGACCTTTTTTATATAGTTCTGTGTATTCTTGCCACCTCGTCTTAATCTCTTCTGCTTCTGTTAGATCATTACTGTTTCTGTCCCTTATTCTGCCCATCTTTGCATGAAATGTTCTCTTGGTACCTCCAACTTTCTTGAAGAGATCTCTAGTATCTCCAATTCTATTGTTTTCTTCTATTTCTTTGCATTTTTCACTAAAGAAGTCTTCTTTATCTCTCCTTGCTCTTCTCTGTAACCCCGCATTTATTTAGGTATATCTTTC
>SJYC01047143.1:0-27121 GCA_006408675.1 Madoqua kirkii | reverse complement strand
GTGTCTCACTTCAGCAACTCAGGGTAATAAATCAGAAATTAATCAATTATCGGTGAACAGTTCTATATTGATTTCCTGTTATGTATCTCTCACTGAGGGAAACAGGAAGATAAAGAAAAGTTGTCAGACAGCCTCTCTACTCTAAACACAACATTGCCACAAAAGTGAACTTTCTATTCCATTCAAAGACTTTCCAGAAAGACAGAATCATCTGAACAAGTGGAGAGAATATATTTGACATGCAACAAAGTCATGTTTTAATTATTTCTCTCAGCAACACTGTGTGCATCTATGCAACTTTATTATTACTGTTGACTTGATAAGTAGACTGCCAGATATTTCTCCAGCAAAGATGAGTTAGTTATGCAGGCCCAGCAGAGAATTGCTATTTGGAGTCTGTAACCACAGTATGTGCTAAGTCGCTTCAGTCATGTTTGACTGTTTGATACCCATGGACAACAGGCTCTTCTGTCCACGGGATTCTCCAGGCAAGAATACTGGAGTGGGTTGTTACGCCCTCCTCCAGGGGATCTTCTGGACCCAGAGATCAAACCCAAGTCTCTTGTGTGTCCTGCATTGGCAGGAGGGTTCTTTACCACTAGCACCACCTGAGGAAGCCTCCAACCATAGTGAGCCATGTACAAGTCCTGTGGGAAGGGAAGGAGAATGCTTTTATAGAGAGGAAAAGCAGCTGGGAGGACTACAGCAAACAGAGTCCTTGGCTTTTTATTGGCTGAGCTGTTGCCAGGAAAGAAGCCAAGTCTTCCCTCTTCCTACTGTACTTTACTGCTATCTTCACAGGATATAGGAGCTCCCCCAACTCTATTTAATTGAGGTCTCTGTTCAATAATTTTTTTTACACTGCTCATGGTCCTCAAATCTACTTTTTCTAAAACTTCTTTTGGGTGACTGGTACATAATTTTTTTTACTGCAATCTTGTAAGCTAATCGCTGAGTTAGTTAAATAGAAAGTGACATATATTAATATTATGCTGTTACACTGCTTTAGGCACTTTGCAAATATTATTCCATTTAATTTTCACAACAATCATGTAAATTAAATTTTAATATCTCTTTTTACAAAATACTTAGAGAAGCAAGTCTGAGGATTCTTATGGTTGCTAAATGTCAGATCTAGAATTCAAAGACAAATGTCTTAACTTCAATATTCATGCTCTTATTCTTTTATGTTATTTTAAAAGACTAAAGCTATTATTTATAAGAAGAACGATGTGATCTTTAATTTTTAAAAATGTACATATTAATAATTAATTTTCAATGACCACTTACTATGAGTCAGGTAGCCATCTGAAAACTTTGGAAGAAAACTTTTGCACTTATGTGATCTTTGTGAAGACCTTGTAGGCACTACAATTGCCATGACAGTAAATATCAAAAACTAATACAGAGGACCAGTAAATTGCCCAGGGTCACAGAATTAGTAAGCAATGCTTCAGATTTACAAGCTGTTTGAGTTAAGAACCCAAACTGTTAACTACAAGATGAAACTGAGATCAGGCATGACATTACAAAATGATCGTGCCTTTGATTCACTGTTTTCCTATTCATGTATTACATATTTACAAGACACTATGCCATATGTTGGGCTCACGAAAAGAGCCAAAATATGTTCAAAGAGTTTATATGATATTGAAGAAGAAAATACAATTACAATGTTCTCTGATATACACATACAGAGATTAATTACAGATGGGCATGTAATCCATGAGGAACAGAGAAATATGAGCTGAATATTATTTACAAATATATATTTTTTCATAGCATTTTCTCTTCAAAAAATTAGTACATTTATATACCTATCATACTTGATTATCTTTGCTCCAAATTCCTCTGATTTAATATTTTTAAGAGGAAAATTTCTTCTGCAATATTACTTCTGTCCAAATGAAAAGACAAGCCTAACTAAATTATTATCCTGATTTCATACTCCCATTAAAAAAACAGTAAAAAATGTTTAACCCCTCTGAACAATGCAATATTTGGCATAGAATATGTTGATGAGAAGAAGCTATCGGTTCATTCTTCTCTAGAGGATACTCTTAATTTGATACATTTGGAATTAAGAAATCCAATATATTTGGACATTTCAGTTCACAGAGTACCTAGCTAAACTGTTTTCTGTGCTACTGTAGCAATAATTGAAACATTGGGCTTTATTTGATCACTGACCCTAGTGTGTTGGTATAAGGATGGGTCAAACAGAAAAGCACCTTCTATCAATGTACATTAGGACATAACAATCTTAAACTTCTTGAAATGTCAAGTTTAATCCTTGAGGAGAATGGTATAGGGTAGAAAATAGTCCATTGGTTATAAAATATAAACTGAACTAGCTAAAATCTTGAATAAATTTCTTTAGTGTTTAGCAGAACTTTCCAAAAGGAATAAATTAGACTGGCCAAAACACACTGGGTCAGTCTGATTCACCTGAGACAGGTAAAATGTGAACAAGCCCCATCCCTGTCAGTCTTACCTGGACTTAATTGCAACTATTAATATGTCTGTGCATGATTACTAAGTTGAATCCAACTCTCTGTGACTCTATGGGCTGTAGAGTTCCTCCAGGTTCCTCTGTCCATGGGATTTTCTGGGCAAGAATACTGGAGTGGGTTGCCATTTTCTTCTCCAGGGAATCTTCCTGACACAGGGATAGAACCTGAATCTCCTTCATTGGCAGGTAGATTCTTTACCACTGAGCCACCTGGGAACCCCACTAACTCTTATACTTGCTTTCAAATCTGCTATCATCATATAATAACCCTTATAAGGTTTTTCACATACTTGTTATCATTCCATTTGCATCTCATTTTTATTTTGCTACATATATTATTTCTTCTCTCCAAAAATCAAATCCAACCTTTCAGTTAAATAGTTATTGGGACACAGAATAATGTTTCACCATGAGTTAAAACATCAACTTGTCGCTGGCACATCAATAAATCACTGTAACATTCTTCCACACTGATAAGATGGGTGAGGCTTAAAGACAGAACTTTATTAGACTATAAAGAGAAAGTGGTTTCCTCTTCTATAAGAATTTACCATTTTGGTGGTGTTCACTCAGATTCTGGCACTTCAGGTTGCTGTTGTTTTTCAGTTGCTAAGTTGTGTCTGATTCTTTGGGACCCCCTGGACTGCAGCATGCCAGGCTTCCCTGTCTTTCACTATCTTCCCAAGTTTGCTCAAACTCATTTCCATTGAGAAGAATGCCATCCACCTATCTCATCCTCTGTCACCCCCTTCTCCTCCTGCCCTCAATCTTTCCCAACATCATGGTCTTTTCCAATGAATCAGCTCTTCGTATAAGCTGACAAAATATTGGAGCTTCAGCTTCAACAGCACTCCTTCCAATGAATATTCAGTGTTGATTTCCTCTAGATTTGACTAATTTGATCTCCTTGCTGTCCAAGGGACTCTCAGGAGTCTTCTTCAATATGACAGTTCAAAAGCATCAAGTATTCAGCATTCAGCCTTTTTATGGTCCATCTCTCACATCTGTACATGACTACTGGAAAAATCATAGCTTTGACTATACAGACATCTGTTGACAAAGTGATGATGTCTCTACTTTTCAATGTGCTGTCTAGGTTTGTCACAGCTTTCCTTCCAAGAAGCAAGCATCTTTTAATTTCACGGCTTCAGTCACTGTCCACACTGATTTTGGAGTCCAAGAAAATAAAATCTGTCACTGCTTCCACTGTTTCCTCTTCTATTTGCCGTGAAGTGATGGGACTGGATGCCACAATCTTTGTTTTTTTGAAAGTTCAGTTTTAAGCCAGCTTTTTCAGTCTCTACTTTCACCCTTATCAAGAGGCTCTTTAGTTCCTCTCCAATTTCTGCCATTAGGGTGGTATCATCTGCGTATCTGAGGTTGTTAATATTTCTCTTGGCAATCTTAATTCCAGTTTAAGATTCATCTAGCCTGCCATTTTGCATGATGTACTCTGCATATAAATTAAGCAGGGTGATAGTACACAGCCTGATATACTCTTTTTCCAGTTCTGAACCAGTCCATTTTCCCATATGTGGCTCTAACTGTTACTTCTTGACTTGCCTATAACTTTCTCAGAAGACAGTTAAGGTGGCCTGGTATTCCCATCTCTTTAGAATTTTCCACAGTTTGTTGTGATCTGTATAATCCATGGGGTCGCAAAGAGTCGGACACAACTGAGAAACTTTCATTTCACTTTCATACAGTCAAAGTCTTTAGCATAGTCAGTGAGGCAGAAGTAGATGTTTTTCTGGAACTCCCTTGCTTTCTTCATGATCAACAAATGCTAGCAATTTGGCCTTTGGTTCCTCTACCTTTTCTAAACCCAAATTGTACATCTGGAAGTTCTTGGTTCATTTATTGCTGAAGCCTAGCTTGAACGATTGTGATCATTATCTTGCTAGCTTGTGAAATGAACGCAATTGTATGGTAGTTTGAACAATTTTTGGCATTGCCTTTCTTGGAGTTGGAATGAAAACTGACCTTTTCCAGTCTTGTGGTCACTGCTGAGTTTTCCAAATTTGCTGCCATATTGAATGCAGCACTTTAATAGCATCATTGTTTAGGATTTTAAATAGTTAATCTGAAATTCTATCACCTCCACTAGCTATGCTCATAATAATGCTTTTTAAGGCTCACTTGAATTCACAATCAAGGATGTCTGGCTCTACGTGACTGACCACACCATCATGGATATCCTGGTCATGAAGACCTTTTTTATATAGTTCTGTGTATTCTTGCCACCTCGTCTTAATCTCTTCTGCTTCTGTTAGATCATTACTGTTTCTGTCCCTTATTCTGCCCATCTTTGCATGAAATGTTCTCTTGGTACCTCCAACTTTCTTGAAGAGATCTCTAGTATCTCCAATTCTATTGTTTTCTTCTATTTCTTTGCATTTTTCACTAAAGAAGTCTTCTTTATCTCTCCTTGCTCTTCTCTGTAACCCCGCATTTATTTAGGTATATCTTTCCCTTTCTCCTTTGCATTTTGCTTCACTTTAGGATCCTCAGGAGAAATAGATAAATTCTTTTTCAATTATAAGATGTTAAAAAAGCTCTGATCTTTTTAATGTGTTTGTTCCCCTTAAAAATTAATCACATGGAATTTTAAGATGTTCATTATCCAGTTAATAATCAATTTTTTTTAGGTAAATCAGCTATGAATGAGAGGAAAAAAACACACATATGCAACTTAGTTCAAGCAACTTTAATCAAGTCATGCATACCAGCTATTAACTTTAAATATGTTTAGTACTTTACTTTTCTCTCATTCTAACTTGCAGACACATGAACATTAGATGATCCTTATCTAGTTTTTCTAGAGAATTTTTCTTCAAAAAGGTGAAGCTCATCAAAATTTGCAAATCATTTGAAAATTTTATTTTTCTGTTAACACTGTGAAGATTGCAAAATTTGACCAATACTTTTTACCCTGACCAATAGTACTTTGTTTTTCCTTCAAATTCAGTTCAGTTCAGTTCGGTCGTTCAGTCCTGTCCAACTCTTTGCAACCCTATGGACTGCAGCACACCATACCTCCCTGTCCATCACCAATTCCCCAAGCTTGCTCAAACTCATGTCCATCGAGTTGGTGGTGCATCCCATCCTCTGTTGTCCCCTTCTTCTCCCACCTTCAATCTTTCCCAGAATCAGGGTCTTTATCAGTAAGTCAGTTCTTCACACCAGGTGGCCAAAGTATTGGAGTTTCGGCTTCAACATCAGTCTTTCCAATTCAGGACTGATTTCCTTTAGGATTGACTGGTTGTATTTCCTTGCTGTCCAAGGAATTCTCAGGAGTCTCCTCCAACACCACAGTTCATAAGCATCAATTCTTCAGTGCTCAGCTTTCTTTATAGTCCAACTCTCACATTCCTACACGACTACTGGAAAAACTATAGCTTTGACTAGATGGCAAAGTAATGTCTCTGTTTTTTAATATGCTGTCGGCAGGAGGAGAAGGGGACGACCAAGGATGAGATGGCTGGATGGCATCACGGACGTGGGTCTGGGTGAACTCCGAGAGATGGTGATGAACAGGGAGGCCTGGCGTGCTGCGATTCATGGGGTCACAAAGAATTGGACACTACTGAGCAACTAAACTAACTAACTAGGTTGGTGTAGCTTTTCTTCTATGGAGCAAACATCTTTTAATTTAATGGCTGCAGTCACCATCTGCAGTGATTTTGGGGTCCCCAAAAATAAAGTCTGTCACTGTTTCCATTGTTTTTCCATCAATTTGCTATTTGAAGTGATGGGACCAGATGCCACGATCTTAGTTTTTTGAATGCTGAGTTTTAAGCCAACTTTTCCACTCTCCTCTTTCACCTTCATCAAGAGGCTCTTCAGTTCCTTTTTGCTTTCTGCCAGAAGGCTGGTGTCATCTGCATATCTGAGGTTATTGATATTTCTCCCAGCAGTCTTGATTCTAGCTTGTGTTTCATCCAGTGGGTCATTTTTCATGATGTGCTCTGCATATAAGTTAAACAAGCAGGGTGACAATATACAGTTTTGACATACTCCTTTCCTAATTTGGAACCAGTCCATTGTTCCATGTACGGGTCTAACTGTTGTTCTTGACCTGCATACAGATTTTCCTTTGTATTAGAAAACCTGAGTAAGAAAATATTTTTCTTTCTACTTCAGAGTTTAAATTGGAACTTAGAAAGGGAACTGCATGAATAGGCCCTTTATTCTAACTGGAGTACAACATCATCATCACCATCAACTCTATTATGTATTCAAATTAAGGCTGCACTCCTTAAGAGTTAGCTTTCAAGATGATGGGAAAGGAAGACCCTGTGCTCACCTCCTCTCATGGGCTCACCAAAACCATAACTATTTACAGAAAAAGTACTGATGGAAAAAATAAAAACCTGCCATAAAAGATCTTCCACAACTGAAAATATAAAGAAGGAACCACAACAAGATGGAGAGAAGGAAAGAAATCTCAGTATGTTAAGACCTACATCATCAAGTGGATAAACCTCGATCAAAATAAGTACAATTACAGAGGTTCTCCCCAAAGAGTGAAAGGTTTGAGCTCTACATCAGGAGCCCTGCACCCAGAAGATGAACACTTAGAACATTTGATTATGAAGGTTAGCAGGGCTTATTTCTGGGAGACACTGAGGACTGTACAAAATAGGGATGCCACTGTTAAGGAGAGCACACTGAAAGCTCTCGCACCCAAGGCAGAAGTAGGCATTTGAAAGGAGCCTAGAGCAGACCTGCTTGTTGATCTTGGGTCTCCCAGACTGACAGGAAGAAACTAGAGCTCACCTTGGGAACACAGCTGCCCCTGGACATGGTTCCATTCATCAGAGGGTATAGGACCTGGCCCCATACACAAGGCCTGAAACCCCCAGCATCCTTCAGACAGAGACATTGGGGCCCAGGTCCATCTACCAGTAGGCAGGCAACAGCTCCAGAATTCCTGGGCCCCAATCCTGCCCAGTAGAAAGGCTGCTCTAGCCTTGGGACCGGCCTCATCTACCAATAAGTGGACAGGAGCCCCAGGACAATCACATTCCCGCAGCCTGCAGAACCCTGCCCGCCAGTAGGCTAGCACCTACTACAGTACTTGGATTATTTGATACTGTCCCCTACCAACAGGGCAACATCAGCTCTGAGATACACTGGACCCCTCATCCAATGACCCCAAATCTAGCCCCACTCAATTACTAGGCCAACCCAAGCACTGGGACAGCCAGGACACCACAGCCATCTGTGTCAGAAACCAGTCCCATACACCAGTGATCTGATACAAACTCTGGGATGCCTGGGTCCTGCAGCCAGACCTGGTTCTGCCCCACAGTGGGCCAGAAATATCCCCAGGAACTTTCTTCACCACCAGGGCATTGGCCCCAGCCTGAGGATCTTCTGGATCCTGATTCCAACCACCAGTGAGCCAGCAATAGCCCAGGCCCCACTAGGGTTTCCACAGCCAGGCACCTTGTGATACTGCCCTACAAAACAGCAGCCAGCAACCTCCATACAAGGCAGGGCCTAACAACCAAATGACTAGGAATCAGACAAGTCCATCAGATTGCCCACAGTAGTTGGCCCGCCACACCAGAAGGACACATGCAGCCCACATAGGGGGCAATCCCTAGAAAACACAGCTTGGAGACACCATTTATACTCAACATAAAATCGGAAGTCCTAACCAAAACAATTGGAGAAGGCAATGGCAGCCCACTCCAGTACCCTTGCCTGGAAAATCCCGTGGATGGAGGAGCTTGGTAGGCTGCAGTCCATGGGGTCACTAAGAGTCAGAGACGACTGAGCGACTTCCCTTTCACTTTTTGCTTTCATGCATTGGAGAAGGCAATGGCAACCCACTCCAGTGTTCTTGCCTGGAGAATCCCAGGGATGGGGGAGCCTGGTGGGCTGTTGTCTATGGAGTCATAGAGTCAGACACGACTGAAGCAACTTAGCAGCAGCAGCCACAACAATCACATAAGAAATAAGAGGAATCCAAATTGGAAAGGAAGAAGTAAAACTGTCACTGTTTGCAGGTGACAAGATAGAAAATTTTTGACATATAGAAAATTCTAAAGATTTCACCATGAAACTAGTAGAGATCATTAGTGAATTCAGTAAAGTTGCAGTATACAAAATTAAGGTACAGAAATCTATACATTAAAAACAAATTATCAGAGAGTGAAATTAGAAATAATCTCTATTATAATCACATCCAAAGTATGCTTAGAAATAAATCTATATAAGGAAGTAAAAAAGGTCTGTACTTGGAAAGCTGTAAGACATTGATAAGATAAACTGTAGACACAAATAGTTAAATGGACAGACATACTGTGTTCTGGATTGGAAGAATCAATATTGCTAAAATTGCCATAGAACCCAAAGTAATCTACAGATTCAATGTATGCTCTATCAAAATACCTATGGAATTTTTCACAGATCCAAAACAAATTATTTTGAAATTTGTATGGAAACACAACCCCCCACAAATCATCTGAAACAGCCTTGAAAAACATAAACAGAGCTCTCTAGCTCCCTGGCATCAGATGGTATTACAAAGCTACAGTAAACAAAACAACATGGTACTGGCACAGATACAGACACATAGATCAACGGAACAGAATAGAGAGCCCAGAAATAAAGCCACTCACTTATGGGCAATTCATCAACAACAAAGGAGGCAAGAATATACAGTGGAGAAAAGACTGTCCCTTCAATAAGTGCTGCTGGGGAAACTGGACAGCTACAGGTAAGGGAATGAAATTAGAGCATTTTTCAGACCACATGTAAAAATAAACTCAAAACAGGTTAAAGACCTAATTGTAAGACCAGAAACCATGAAAGTCCTAGAAGAAAACATAGGCAAAACATCCTTTGATAAAAATCATAGCAATATTCTTTGGGATCTGTTTCCCAAGGCAAAGGAAACAAAAGCAAAAATAAACAAACAGGATCTAATTAAACTTAAAAGCTTTTGCACAGCAAAGAAAGCAATTGACAAAACAAAAAGACAACCTACAGAGTGGGAGAAACTATCTGCAAATGATATGAGCAATAATGGAGCTAATATCCAAAAAGTATATATTACAACTCAATATCAAGAAAAAGACCTAATTTTAAAAATGGGCAGAAGACCTGAATAATCATTTTTCCAAAGAAGACATACCGATGATTGAAAGCCAACAGGCACTAATTATTGGTGGTAGGGGTTTAGTTGCTGTTACGTCTGATTCTTCTTTGACCCCATGAATTGTAGCTCACCAGGCTCCTCTGTCCATAGGATTTACCAGACAAGAATACGGGAGTGGGTTGCCATTTCCTTCTCTGAGGATCCTCCCAACTCAGGCATCAAACCCATGTCGCCTGCTTGGCAGGTGGATTCTTTACCTGGGCTGCCTGGGGAGCCCCATGAGAAATGCAAATCAAAATCACAAAGAGATAATACCTCACACCTGTCACAATGGCTATCATCAAAAAGAACACGCATAACAAATCCTAGTGTGGATGTGGAGAAAAGGGAACCCTTGAACACTATTGGTGGGAGTGTAACGCAGCCACTGTGGAAGACAATACAGAGGGTCCTCAGAAAACTAGAAATAGAACTACTACATTATCCAGTAATCCCACTGCTAGCCATATATCCAAATAAAATGAAAGCACTAATTCAAAAAGCTCCATGGACCCCAATGTTCATAGCAGCATTATTTATAATACACAAGTATATTGTATATGTATTATATTGTCATCTGTATATGTGTATGTGTGTGTACAGTGAAATACTATTTATTCATAAAGAGGAATTAAAGTTTGCCATTTGCAATGATATGAATGGACCTGGAGGTCCATTATGCTTAGTGGAATAAGTCAGAAAGAGAAAGACAGATACTATCTATTAGAACTTACTTGTAGAATCTAAAAAATAAAGCAAACTAATGAATATTACAAAAAAGAAACAGACTCAGAGAGATAAGAAACAGATATAGAGAGTAAACTAGTGGTGTCAGTGGGGAGAAGGAACTGGAGAGGGAAAAAATAGAGATAGGGGATTAAGAGGTAAAATTACTATGTATAAAATAAATAGGATACAAAAGTATATTCTACAACACAGGGATATAGCCAGTATTTTATAATAACTATAAATTGAGGGTAATCTATAAAAATTTTGCATCACTATGTTGTACTAATATACTATAAATCAACTATACCTCAGTTTTTGAAAGAGACAAATATTTCTCTGGGGGAAAAGATGGCTATACTCTCTAAGTTACATATGCTTCCTCACTTCAACTAGCTTAGTGACAATTGAGACAATATAGATTAAAACCCTATTATGTTTAAATGAACAACTGATTATCCTGCAATACATGTAGGCTACAAAAATTATTTAGTAAACTATTACTGAAAAGACATGTGAGGTTGGCAGTTCTGGTCTAAGCAAAGAAAGCTTCCAAAGGAAACTTAGGTGTTTTCTTTATATAGCCCTGAAATTTGCTTATTATTTCATTTTAAAATACACTTTTTTGACTATGAAAAAATGCATGGTTATAACATGAAAGTTAGACAGTACAGAAGTGGGTAAAGGTTACAATATAATTCAGCCACTCCCAGACTGCATGTGGTCAAAACCAGAGAAGGCGGAAGATCCGTGCCTAGGGAAGCATCGGGACACTGTTCAAGATGGGAAGAGAAAGGCAGTATAAGTCGTGTGGGAGGGAGGTGCAGGTATGTGAAGTGACTTTTCACTGTGAAATAATCGGTGCTTTGAGACTTCTGAGAAGACCATTAAGTTTCGGTTAAACCTTGTGTCCAAATCACCTATTATTTGGAAAGATACACATGAGTTTTAAGATTCTTTCTGCCTGACTTGAACTCTATGATCACTCCGCTCCAGTGCTGAAGGGAGATGGTCTGTGTGGAACTCAAGCCAGAGCAGCTGCAGAGGGAAGAATGGTTTACATCCACAGCACATTTCTGAGATCTGGCTTAGATAGTATTTTCTTTGTAAGAAGCACGTAGATCTCCAGGTAAATCTCCTTCAGCTAGTAGATGGATTACGACAAATTTAGGAGTGATTCTACATTGTCAGTACATAAGAGCAATGAGCTCTGAGCACTTTTCAGAAATGCACCTTGACTCTTCACGTCATACCTGGGACTCTGCCGCACTCTTTAAGAATCGTCACTTGAGGACTTTCCTTGCTCTGGCTACTCTTCCTCTCATGTGTAGGCAGCATAAACGGCATCAGTTCCAAGCACTGTTTTGAATGCTTTCCTTGTTGAAACCATAGTGATGCAAATTTTTGTAGCCCGTGGATCCTTTTGAAATATGTAGAAATATTGTCTTAATAATACGGGGGACTATCAAATAGAGAAATCATAAAGTTGAGTCATTGCACCAACAAAGCTTGTATGCCCATCACATAATCCAATGCATCCTTTTACATTCCCTGATGAGTCAGAGGCATTATTATTCATTAAAAAAAGAAAATGCATGGTTCATGGAGCTTGTCTTTCTTATGAACTCTCCTCTCGGAAACAATATTCTGAAGATGCTATAACAGAGCGCCAGCTGATAAATGCATGACCCATCAAGCTCTATATTTCTTTCTGACAGTCCATTAGGTGCAATCTAAGGCCTAGGAATTGGAGATATACTTAATTATAATTATTTCCTTGTTGGGAAGTGTGGCCTGAGTATTTATAGCTTTAAGATGTTTTGTCACTCTCTGGAAAGAAATTGTGTTGATAGTAGTGATACACAATAGACACTTCGAGGAAAATGTCAAGATACAGAAGATCCTTGATCTCAGGAGGCCAGCTGAAATCCCCTAAGCTCGGCTCTTCCGACTCCTATCTGATGGAGAAGACTGCTGTGTGCTCAGAACAGGGTCACAATTAAATCCCAGTGCTTTTAGCTGCAGTAATTCATTTAGAAATTAAGGGTGCTTTAATGTCTATCATATTAAAATAAGCCTACATATATGAATTTTAATATGTTTCTTAAAAATCCAAAAATACACAACAGACTGTATCCATTGCTTTCTCAAGTCAGGCACCACAGGAGAACTGGGCTACCCTATGCTTTTGGAAAATATGTTTTATTTTCTACATCATGCTTTAGTTACAAACATTTATTCCACAGAATTAATTTGTCACATTGTTAAAAACAAACTTTTCAAGAAAAACAAAGCCTATCATTTTCAAAAGAGAAAAACGAAGAGCCTAATGAATACAAATTCATTTCTGAGCACAATTGCTCACAAAATGAAGGAAATTTCACCAAGTATGCCCTAGAATTCATCATTTTAAGTCGCCCAGGTTGGTTTACATATTAATCCACTTCCCTAGCATCTCCCTTTGTGACCTGCCAGGCTTTAGTTATGCACAATGGCATAGAGACAGTCTGCTGAAAGGCCTATTCTTTCAAAATGTCACTCCTCACTATGGAATATATTTTATTAAGGGTAATGGGAAACGTGCAGGTCTGGTGGTGAATTTGCTTTTCTTTCCTGGGATGAAATTTGAACACAGACTTAAAAGGGAAGTTTGTCATTAAATCTAACAGCAGTGTGGGCTGGGACTGGGTGTCAGCCTCATCTCCCAACAGAGGACTCCAGCTTAACTTCTTGAGGAATTTGTCCATCACATCCAAGGATGGCTACTGTCTGAGGCTGAGAAGCACATGGCAACATGAAGCACTGCTTCAGAAAAAAAAGAATTAACAGGTGAAGGAGGAAAATCTTCAGGTTACTATAATAGCAAAACTGTTTTTAAGCAATGGAAGTGATGCGTGAACATAACTCATATTGTATGCTTTCATAGAGATAGGCAGGTCAAATCATTTGATTGAAAGCATGATGACAATCAACACTCAGAGCCTTCAGTGACATAATTGCCTAAAAGGTGAGGGCTATTCCTCCCCAACATCAGACTTATATGACAATTCCTCTTATCTTAGTAAAATCCTTTAATGGGTGGTTTTTGTGAGCTCCTGTTGCCTCTATGGAATGACATGATTTCCAGGACATGAAGGTTTGGAATCCTACATAACTGGGCTAGATTCCTAACTTAGTACTAACAGTGCCAGCTTCATGGGAGGGTAAGGTTATAAAGTTTTACAAACTTGAGTCTTCTTTTTATAAATGCTTCCTCTGGAGGCAAGGGTTAGAAGAGGCTCCCATGCTCGGGTTTTAATGTGTTGCAGTGGTTGTCTTGAAGTTCTTCATAAATTTATTCTAAATTTGTGGTTTGTTAAGCAAAGTCAGGGGAAGCAATAGCACCCTGCCTCTCTCAATGTTCTGCCTTCCTGGGATGGGCTCTCAGCTACATGCTGCCTCTCTCCCGGTACCCAAGCCATACTCCAGACTTACCCTCCCATCTATGCCACGATGATGCTGTATTGTGCCCCTGGCAGGGCCTGGGCAGGAGAAGGTGAGGATAGGCATGCAAGCTCAGGGCAGCAAGTTACAGGAAGGGGCTCCAGGCACATGTTAAAGAGTTTATATGTATCACATGAGTATCCTCGTACCCAAACAAGGATACATCCAACAGAGAATAAAAATCAATGACAACTTGAGACAGAAACTATACAAGAGAAGGAAAAGATTTTTTCCTACTTTTTGAAAAAGGGGCCTACGTTTTGATTTTTCACTTGGCCCAGAAATTATATGGCTAGCCATGACTATCAGAATGATCATATGCAAAGCATGTGATATTTATAAACCTGTTTCCTCATCAAGAAAATGTAATGATAACATCACCTCTAACAGAGAGATGTAATGCTACTGCTACTGCTTAGTCACTTCAGTCGCGTCCAACTCTGTGCGACCCCATAGACGGCAGCCCGGTACTCTTGCCTGGAAAATCCCATGGATGGAGGAGCCTGGTAGGCTGCAGTCCATGGGGTCACTAAGAGTCGGACACAACTGAGCGACTTGACTTTCACGTTTCACTTCCATGCATTAGAGAAAGAAATGGCAACTCACTCCAGTGTTCTTGCCTGGAGAATCCCAGGGATGGCAGAGCAAGGTGAGCTGCCGTCTATGGGGTCGCACAGAGTCGGACACAACTGAAGTGACTAAGCAGTAGCAGTAGCATTACATCTCTGTATGAGAGGTGATGTTGTCATTTTCTTGACGGGGAAACAGGTTTATAAATATCACATGCTTTGCATATGATCATTCTGATAGTCATGGCTAGCCATATAATTTCTGGGCCAAGTGAAAAATCAAAACGTAGGAGGATAGGCATGCAAGCTCAGGGCAGCAAGTTACAGGAAGGGGCTCTAGGCACCTGTTAAAGAGTTTATATGTATCACATAAGTATCCTCATACCCAAGCAAGGATACATCCAACAGAGAATAAAAATCAATGACAACTTGAGACAGAAACTATACAAGAAAAGGAAAAGATTTTTTCCTACTTTTTGAAAAAGGGACCTACATTTTGATTTTTCACTTGGTCCAGAAATTGCATGGCTAGCCATGACTATCAGAATGATCATATGCAAAGCATGTGATATTTATAAACCTGTTTCCTCATCAAGAAAATGTAATGATAACATCACCTCTAACAGAGAGATGTAATGCTACTGCTACTGCTTAGTCACTTCAGTCGCGTCCAACTCTGTGCGACCCCATAGACGGCAGCCCGGTACTCTTGCCTGGAAAATCCCATGGATGGAGGAGCCTGGTAGGCTGCAGTCCATGGGGTCACTAAGAGTCGGACACAACTGAGCGACTTGACTTTCACGTTTCACTTCCATGCATTAGAGAAAGAAATGGCAACTCACTCCAGTGTTCTTGCCTGGAGAATCCCAGGGATGGCAGAGCAAGGTGAGCTGCCGTCTATGGGGTCGCACAGAGTCGGACACGACTGAAGTGACTAAGCAGTAGCAGTAGCATTACATCTCTGTATGAGAGGTGATGTTGTCATTTTCTTGACGGGGAAACAGGTTTATAAATATCACATGCTTTGCATATGATCATTCTGATAGTCATGGCTAGCCATGCAATTTCTGGACCAAGTGAAAAATCAAAATGTAGGTCCCTTTTTCAAAAAGTAGGAAAAAATCTTTTCCTTTTCTTGTATAGTTTCTGTCTCAAGTTGTCATTGATTTTTATTCTCTGTTGGATGTATCCTTGCTTGGGTATGAGGATACTTATGTGATAGATATAAACTCTTTAACAGGTGCCTAGAGCCCCTTCCTGTAACTTGCTGCCCTGAGCTTGCATGCCTATCCTCCTACGTTTTGATTTTTCACTTGGCCCAGAAATTATATGGCTAGCCATGACTATCAGAATGATCATATGTAAAGCATATAATATTTATAAACCTGTTTCCCCATCAAGAAAGTGTAATGATAACATCGCCTATAATACAGAGATGAATAGGATTGAATATATTTTAAATTTATATAAAAGGCTTGACATAGAAACTGGTGCAGTGTTAGGAATTAATAACATTAGATATTCGTTTCAAAAGTTACAAAACAAACAAAAACTTGCTTTGAGTTCACATAATTTTTTGGACAATATAATAAGTTTAAGACAAACTTGTAATTCAGGATATCTCTGAAAATACAGTGTCTATGTTAAAAATGTTTTGGCACACAATTTCTTAAGGTTCAAACATATAAAATAAAAATGGATTTTTTTCAGGCTTGCTGAATACCTTGAACAATACCTCTTTAATTTAAAAAAAGAAATCAATTTAAAAATTAGAACATCACTCTACTGTGGCTGGGACCACATGGAAAGAACATATGATACAAAGCCTGAGAATTAGGGTTTCTAGCCTCAAAAGATGGCCAGTGTAGCCCTCAATGACAACGAGCACCTCATTTTCCACTTTTAGAGTACTCTCAGGAGAATCTCTAAAAACAATTTGCATAAAGGAAACGGACAGTGAAGAAAAGAGTTAAGAAAATGAATAAGAATAATTTGCTAATTTCCTATGGTGGAAAGCAAAGTGTCCAGTTTGTATAAATTTGGGGGCAAACTTTTAATGTGTTACATGTGAGTATACCCCCTATAAAATTCCAGAAGTCACTTTGTACCCTATTTTATCTTGAGAGTCATTTCTCATCAAGAAACGACAACAACAACAAAAAAACCCTTGCCTCTCCATGAAACACATTAAACTCTCAAAGACATTCAGTATGAACGAGACCCTTAGGCAGGGCATCATCCAGCAATAGAATCATGGCAACTTTCTGGTTCATGGAGCTCTGGGCCCTCTTTGCCTCTTGGCCAATGATCCTTTAAGGATGCTCTATAGGCAACTACAGTGACCAAACCCATGAGGAGGAAAGCTATGACTCCTTTTTAGATTTATGGTTACTATTGCTAGACTATAATAGCCAGAAGATGAAATCACCGGTTAAATAATGCCCACTTTCTACATTAAACCATAAAAAAAGATTGTTATTCACCTACAATGTGATAAAGGCAAGAAAAATATAACAGAAAAGGCATGCCATAAAACACATACGGAAAACAGAAGAATGACTAATATTCAGAAATCACTTTCCCCAAGGTAAAATGAATATCCTGTTGGAATTTAATGTCTCCCAGTTCAATGTTTTCAACCATTCTATTTTTAACCTGTTATACTTTTTTGTTCTGCCTACTAATTTATAAACATATGTCTTCTCTTGAGATTTTTAAACTGTTGAAAGACAAATATCATTTCTTACTGATCATTGTATCTCCCATATCTGCTTGTAGTTTGATATTTGATACATGAACAGTATAGATCAATGTTCAGATACTTGAACTGATATTCCCTAAGCAAAAACCTTTCATTATTAACAATATTAAAAATAATCCTCACCTTGTTATTTATTATAATTAGAGTTTTCTTATAGTTTAATTTTATTCAAACTTTAATATCCATTAGCCCATTTTCCTGGATTCAGTTTGCTTTTTAGAAGAGACAGCATGGAATAGAACATTGAGTCTCAAAATGTGGTCCTCAGATGAGCAAGCATGAGCATCAGCAAGGTATCACAAGTTAGGAATGGAAATTCCTGCATCCCAGCCCAGACCTACTGGACCACAAGCTATGGATTTAGGTTCAGAAATCTATGTCTTAACAAGCCCTCTATGTAATCCTCATGAACGCAAAAGTTTAAGGACGACTCATGTAGAATAAGAAATTATGGTGAAGTGACTTGAGCTTTAGTCACACTCCATACCTGGTTTTATAAATTTGTACAAATTATTGTGCCTCTTTAAGTATCCATTTCCTTCTCTGCAAAATTAAGGATAATTTCTCTTCCATGGGCTTTCCATAAAGACTATATATGATAACATTTGCTAGGAACCTGACACATAATAAGCACTCAATAAATGTTGTGTGTGTGTGTGTTTGTTGCTCAGTCGTGTCCGACTCTTTGTGACCCCATGGACTGTAGCCCACCAGGCTCCTCTATCCATGGGATTCTCTAGGCAAGAATACTGGAGTTGGTTGCCATTTCCTTCTCCAAGGCATCTTCCTGACCCAGGCATCGAACGCAGGTCTCCTGCATTGCAGACAGACACTTTACCATCTAAGCTACAATAAATGTTAGTCATTGCCAAAAGATGATTCATTCTGAAAGGTCTAGCTTACAGCCCTTCACAAACACCTAATCCACTTCTGCATATCTTCTATGACTTTTCAGCAGCTAATATATCATCTGAGTTGAGGATCATAATCATCTTTCATATTTGGAAAAAGTGTTCCTGATACAATTAGCTTTTTGCAACTAAAGAAACTGTTAGTCTATTTTAGTACTAACCAAATACTCCTTTCTACAGCATATCAGAGATAAGCCCTAGACTTTGTATAAGGCACACATTAGGCACTGAAAGTGGACAAAACATTTCCAGAGAAATCCAGTAGTGGTAAGCAAGAAAGAAAACTGAATGCGCTGGATGAGGAATACCTGGGTTTTGTCAGCAAGAGCAACAGGAAAAATTACACTAAATCTTCCCCTTCTAATTGGCTCCTCTGTTAGATAATAAATCTCCTGTGCACAGCTATATATCAGTTGACTGACAGGAGAAAAGGTTAAAAAAAAAAAAAAGAATTGTTTTGGAAAGGGCCACTTCCTTGGCAGGCTCACCAGGCTGTTATACTGATACCGGCTGAACTTTCCCCAAGGCATTAATTACCAGAAATGACCACCTGGAGGCTGGGCGGCCCCTTTGTTCTGTCTCCGGTTGCACAGCTCTGTGATGAAAACCCTCACCATCTGTGATAACCACCACCAGCAGCAAGGTAATGAGATCAAATCATTCCCCTTGCACTTTAGCCTGTCTGGATGAGACAAAGGCTCAGCAAAGAGAATACGTCATTCAACTCAATTAGACATCTGGAGTTGAGACTTCTGTTTGCCTCAATAAAATAAATGTTTAAATTTAAAGGCATTTGCAGAGGCAAAAGCAATGAAACATCATCTTATTAGTTTCTATCATAATGCTAGGCTTTTGCTAGTACATTCATTCCTAATAAAAGCAAGAAAAATTCAAACCACAAGTATTACCTATTACCATTTAAAAGCTATATTCTGGTCCATGTGTCCAGTAATTTTATACACATAAGTTCTACTTTTGGGATGTTTATAATATTTATCTTTGAGCCTGTGAATAATATTGCAATTATGTTTAACTTAAATTATAGTTTTACATTTGCTAAGCGGAAGATACTGTCCGCACTGAATGACTTTTTAAAGACTTTCCTAATGAGCAGGGTGTTCAATATGTTGTGAGCCATAAGCACCACATGTATCAAAATGCTAGCTATTAAAATAGGCTTCCTTAATTAAAAGAAATTAAATTATCTTTAAAGAAGCCATTTGACTTTACCAAATAAACACATTCCAATGATACAGGGGAAGAAACAGGCTCATTGCAGGTGTTAAAAAGTGACTGGAGAGGAGATCAATTAAAGTTTCTAATTTTCTTTCTCCTTCTTCCTGCATCAGCTGATTTATTTGCTAGGTTGACAGCAATACGGATGCCTCATCTTTGTGTTGACCCTGGCTTATGCTCAAGGCCTAAATTTGCCTTTGGATTCTTTATTCCACAATCACTCAGGTTACTCCATCATCTCAAACTTGCACATCACCATTCCATATCATAGACTATAAATATTTTAAACATGAGTCAATCGTACTATGTGTTTTAACAACTATGCAAATTAACATACACATATGTCAAGGGAAAGACTTAGCAAAAGAAAAAAAATTTATTTTTTGAGGTATCATATTGCATCACATGGTTACACTATCATTTCTTTAACTTTTTTATATTATTAATCCTCCCTCCTTTGTTTGCTATTGTAAAAAGCACGTTATAGTAAATAAATCAGTACAGCAGAGAAATTGAAAGTATGGATCTTTTAATTTAAAAAATGGAGTAGGCACTATTAACAATAATGAAGTGAAAGTCACTCAGTCATGTCCAGCTCTGCGATCCCATGGACTGTAGCTCACTGGGCTTCTCTGTCAATGGGGATTCTCCTGGCAAGAATACTAGAGTGGTTTGCCATGCACTCCTACAGCGATCTTCCCAACCCAGGGATCAAACCCAGGTCTCCTGCATTGCAGGTGAATTCTTTACCATCTGAGCCACCAGTGAAGCCAATTAACATAGAAGGTATGTTAGATGATATTTCTGAATTAATATTAAATGTTCTAACTGCAAAGATGTTTGTGTGCTTAGTCACTCATTCTTTGCAACCTCATGGAGCTATAGCCCACCAGGCCCTAATGTCACGGAATTATCTGGGCAAGAATACTGGAGTTGGTTGCCATTTCCTACTCCAGGAGATCTTCCCAACTCAGGGATCGAACCCACTTCTCCTGCATCTCCTGCACTGGCAGGTGGATTCTTTACCACTGAGCCTCCTGCGAAGTCTAGCTGCAAAGATGTCAAGTGCTTAAGCAGAAGAATGTTCTTATTCCTTGAGATACATGCTGAAAGAAATATTTGGGGAGAGAAAGAGAGAGAAAGAGAACAAATATTGCAGAAATTTAGCAATTAGTAACTTTGATTGGCAGTGAATTCAATACTCTGCTCTCAATATTTTGACAGACTTAAAATTTTCCAAATGGAAGTAAACTATAGACCTTGAATTTTTATACACTTAGGTTTTAACCTCAGCTTCAGTATTTATTTGTTGTGTAATCATTGGTGAAATGACCTCACCCATTGATGTTTTTACAGTATTGGATAATCTGTGTCAGTGAAGTGAGTAAAGTGTCTAACACTTTGCAACCCCAGGGACTGTAGCCCACTAAGCTCCTCTGTCCAGGGAATTCTCCAGGCAAGAATACTGGAGTGGGTTGCCATTTCCTCCTCCAGGCAATCTTCTCCACCCAGGGATGGAAGCTGTATCTCCTGCAGCTCCTGCATTGGTAGGTGGATTATTTACCGTGAGCCACTGGGGAGGGAAGACATATTAAGATAGCAAACAATTAATGCAATCAGTTATTCACCATCCTTAATTTTAAAAAGTAAAAGGTTTTGGTGCTGAAAGAATCTACCTGCCAATGCAGAAGACGCAGGTTTGATCCCTAGGTCGGGAAGATCTCCTGGAGAAGGAAATGGCAACCCACTCCAGTTTTCTTGCCTGGAGGGTCCCATGGACACAGGAGCCTGGTGGGCTACAATCCATGGAGTCACAAAGAGTCGGACATAACTGAGCATACAATATGTCTTAATTATAATCAGAGTCAAATAAATATTTTCAAATCTTACTGCCCTCCCTAAATTTGAGAAACAATGCTGACGTTCACTAGAAGTGCTTAAAAATAAGAGCATGAAAAGAGGACTGTTGTCAAATCTTGAATATCCTGAATTTAACAATTTCTGAGTGCTGTGGATTGTACCTTTTCCCTTTGATTTTCCTGTTTCTGATTATTCTTCTTTGAAATAAACATTGATTATAGTCATTAGTAAAAGAAGAAGATCCACAACAATTTTTTTTTAAAGTATAGTAAAATAGGCAGCTTGAAAAGAGTGACTACAGTGAACACCGGTGAAGGTGGTAAAGGTTAACAGTTCCACTGATTGTAAGTAAACTGTAAACCTAAAGAAATTCTGTTTCTCAGGCTGTTGGCAAATTATATCTCACACAAACTTACCTTCTGTTAATCACAAATTTGTAGTCCTATCCATATATTTCTTATACTTGACATGCACAGAGCAAGCTTAATCACTCAGAGCATAGTCCTCAAGCGTAGGAGGCAATGAAAAATGAACTCTGTATTTAAAGAAAAAAGAAACAGAAGAAGCCTTCCAAAAACTATGTAATCAAAATATTTCAATAGACTATTACATTTTTATAACATGTCAAGTTATTTCTCCTATCCATATATTTCTTATACTTGACATGCACAGAGCAAGCTTAATCACTCAGAGCATAGTCCTCAAGCGTAGGAGGCAATGAAAAATGAACTCTGTATTTAAAGAAAAAAGAAACAGAAGAAGCCTTCCAAAAACTATGTAATCAAAATATTTCAGATAGACTATTACATTTTTATAACATGTCAAGTTATTTCATCTGTAGTTCAAAGCACTGGGACATAAAAAAGGATTCACATTTTGAAGGCAAATAAAGTCATAAAACACCAAAAGTTTTGGCCTTTATCTAAGATTTTCATTTTAGTTCAGACACTCTTGTTTGGCCAAAAAAAATTTAGCTGAAATTTTGTCTGTTAAGGAAGAATTCTGGAGTAAAATCAATTAATTAATAAGTAAAAGTCTTTAATTAACTATGATCAGTTTAGAGATAATTTATGAAGGTTTCTGTGGAACTACCTTTACTGTTTCAAGTACAGTGAATCTTGATGTAGTATATATAAGTCTACACTAGGAGCACAACTTTTATTATCCATTTGATAAAGAAATTCTCATTAGATGAACAATGTTCTCTCCATCTTTGACATAATGACCTACACCAATCAAATATGGCTTTTCTAATGTGAGACTGCAGACAGCTCCATGTTTCCCGCAATGCGTTTTTCAATTCAATCCAATGAAGATTATTAACTGCACAAGTCATGTATATTTACCTGGGTTCACCAAAATCTATTTTTCTCATTTCTTCTTCCATTGAGGTTTTGAGTGTACCAGGTCTTCCAAGTTTCTGCCATATTCTCTATGCTTATATGTGTGTATATGTGCATGTGTATTAGCTATACCCTTGACTTCTAGCCAGAGGTTTCCAAAGTGGCGCTCACCTGTCAGTGCAGGAGAGGTTAAGAGGTGCGGTTTCAATCCCTGAGTCAGGAAAGACCTGCTGGAGGGAGGCACGGCAACCCACTCCAGTATTCTTGCCTGGAGAATCCCAAGAACAGAGGCACCTGCAAGCTATGGTCCATAGGGTCACAAAGTCAGATAACACTGAAATGACAAAGAACACACGCACACGTGTGCTAGTCAAGAGGTTGCTTCTAGCCAAGAAGTCTCTTCTGAGTATACCTAAGTCCTCTAAAAGGAGAATTTTCAAACATAGATAAGAGTCAGAGAAAATCTGTATCAATTCTAGGATTTAGGAAATGGCCCTTTGAGCACAAGGCCACTTCAAGATCCTCACTAACCCTAAGTTTCTTACTTTCAGAGGTACCACACAAAGTAGAACAAACATTAAAATATATTCACTTGTCATAATAAATATGATTTTTTTCTGGAAATATATTTCAATGAATTTATAATTTTGCTTTTGAAATTATTTGGCCACATGTAAATTTCTTAAGCTTGATTTTAATTTTTCTGGCAACTAATGCAGATGATAGTTGGGAGTTTTTTGTGAAGTGAAAAATACTGATTTGCCAACAGTTATGAAATCTTCATTTCATTTAACACTTCATAAGCCATGAATTAAAATATTGATAATTTTTCAGTACATAAAATTAAGAACACATGCGCATACACTAAAATATACAAAGAATATTAAGCAGCTCTCATGCACCAGTTTAGACTCTCTCAGCCTCAACTGTCTCTTTTTCCAGTGATGGCTGGTCAGGAGGAAAAGCCCAGTTTTCATGAAGGAGGAGACTTGACAGTATTTTACCTCCCATTCACACAAAGCATCTCTTACATCCTGCCCTGAGCCTTCCCCAAGAGGCACTGTCCTACAACTAGCATGTTCAACATGGAAGTTTCAGAGAGTGACAGTTGCTGGACAAAATTTTCACAAAATGGAAATAGACGCTGTTAGGTACATTTTTTCCCGATATATAAAATTTCAGGAAGAGGTACTTAAGAAATAATTAGGACTGGTTAACTTCTATGGAGTAGGATGGTAGCGAGAAAACAAAGGTGGTATATTTTCACTGTTTCATACAATTTGTGTCTTTGGGGAAAATTGACATGTTTGTATTATGCTCACACTAAAAATAATTTAGGAAATACTTATATTTTAAATAATGATTTTTCAAAACAGGGTAAACAAAAGAATTCTAAAGAACTAAGGCCAAGTCACTTCTGAAAGGCATTTTTATCAACTCATTTCAGAAGCCCTGTTAAAAGAAAGTGCATATGAAAACTGGGAGCGATAAAAATTCAGGAATGTATAAAACCAGTAGTATGAAGCAATGGATTTCTGAAGGAGTCTGACAAATCCTTCTCTCTCGTTAAATACAAAAATGACTGTAAAATGTACATTGTACTCATAGGAGTACAAGTTCTTTAAGAATACTTGAATTTAGCAAGTGAGAAAGTTAAAATTGGTATTGATGTTCAAGAACATGTAGTACTTGCATCCTGTTCTCACTCAAAAATAAACAGTAACCATAGACTCTGTAACATGATCTATATTAAGGTTGAGTGAATAAGTACAAATAAATAAGCAGCAACTAAAACAAAGCATATCAACCCAAAACTTGGCTCAATTCAATAAGGAGGGAGGTTGGAGAAGTTTTAATTGAATGCATTAAAAGATATATAAATGAGCCTTTTATGGGAATTATAATTATTTGGAAATAGAAAATGGACTAAGAACTGAACCAAAGTTAATTATAGTGATTATCTGCATTTTTTTCAACTGAAGATATTAAACCAAACTTTCTTTGGTGTGAGGTGGGAGGGAAGTGGCAATTGCATATTATTTATTTATTTTCCTCAGTCATCATCTCACTTTAGTAAATTTAAAATTAGAACTTCCAGTATCTTAAGTGTGTCAGAGATTCAGAGATATTACCAATCCATGTAAATGACATTAAAAGTACAGTTTTCATAACTTCAACCAGTGTTTCTCATAATCCCTTTTAATAAGGCAGAGAAATAACTTCTGTTATTTAGCACACACTGTGAGGAACACTGCCACAACTAACTGGTAATTTTGAAAGGCATTGACCTATTTTATTGTGTTCATTTGTCTCTGGAAGCAGAGTTTAGGTACTTGATAAATATTAGTGGACTGAGTACATGATTGACTGACTCTAAGTCAGTAGATGAAAGAAAACATAAATGGGTAGCTGATCAAATGAGTGTATAGATGAGTAACTAAAGAAATGAAAGGCAAATGAATGAATGGATGGATGGATGGATGCAGGAATTAGTGAGCTGATGAATTAATAGGTGGATTAAAACTGAAACATAAAAATAGCTACAATCATATAAATTGAATGAATAGCACCACTTTTTCTTTTATCCCAATGGCCTTGCATCCTGCCTGTACAACGGAGTCGTCTGTGGAGCTTTAAAGTCAAATGTCTGTTGCTTCAATCATGAGACCTAATTTCACTGATGCAGAGTGAGTTCCAAGTATGATTATTTTTAAAAATATCCATCAATAATTCTATTGTGTAGCCAGAGCTGAGGACAGTAGCTAGCCTATGCTTTGGATCACAGAACTCCTTTGTACTTTTCCATCTTTTACATTTCATCACTTTCTCTAAAAAGCCCCTTCATTTTCATATGCAAGTACTAATTTACATTCTCTTCTCACTTTGCCTCATTCCTGAGGTTTGGTTGAGAAACTGGGACTATAAAAGCTAATATATTTTCTAAATTAGTTATGATCCTACACACTTTATTTCAAGTAAACAGAGTGAGAATCTTCAGTCAGAGGGTCAAAAATAAAAGGTGGGTATAGCAGATTTTGTTAAAAATTTAACAACTATATAAACAATTACTTTCACAGTCTTCCAAGACAATAGAAATTTTAAAAAGCAAATAGTACCTAATTGAGCTTACAAGCTTTTTGCAAAGCAAAGGAAACTATCGACAAAACAAAAATACAACCTATAGAATGGGAGAAAATATTTGCAGATGATAAAACTGCAGCTGCTGCTGTTAAGTCACTTCAGTCGTGCCGACTCTTAGTGACCCCATAGACTGCAGCCTACTAGGCTCCTCCATCCATGGGATTTTCCAGGCAAGAGTACTGGAGTGGGTTGCCATTGCCTTCTCCAGATGATACAACTGACAAAGGCTCAATTTTGAAAATATACTAACAGTTCAACAATTAAACAGCACAAAACCAAATAATGCTATTTAAAAATGGTTTAAAGACATAAATGGACATTTTTCCAAAGAAGATGCATAGATGTTCAATCAGTTCAGTTCAGTTCACTTGCTCAGGCATGTCTGACTCTTTGTGACCCTATGGACTGCAGCATGCCAGGCCTCCCTGTCCATTGCCAGCTCCCGGAGTTTACTCAGACTCATGTCCATTGAGTCTGTGATGCCATCCAAAAATCTCATCCTCTGTCATTCCCTTCTCCTCCTGTCTCAAGCTTTCCCAGCTTCAGTCTTTTCAAATGAGTCAGTTCCTCACATCAGGTGGCTGAAGTATTGGAGCTTTAGCTTCAGCATCAGTCCTTCAGGACTGATTTCCTTTAGGATGGACTGGTTGGAATCTCTTCCAGTCCAAGGACTCTCAAGAGTCTTCAACATCACAGTTCAAAGCATCAGTTCTTTGGTGCTCAGCTTTGTTTATAGTCCAATTCTCACATCCATACATGGCTACTGGAAAAAACATAGCATTGACTACATGGACTTTTGTTGGTGAAGTAATGTCTCTGCTTTTTAATATGCTTCTAGGTTTTTCATAACTTTTCTGCCAAGGAGTAAGCGTCTTTTAATTTCTTGGCTGCAGTCAACATCTGCAGTGATTTTGGAGCCCAAGAAAGTAAAGTCAGTCACTGTTTCCCCATCTATTTGCCATGATATGATGGGACCAGATGCCATTATCTGAGTTTTCTGAATGTTGAGCTTTAAGCCAACTTTTTCACTCTCCTTTCATTTTCAAGAGGCTCTTTAGTTCTTCTTGTGCCATAAGGATGGTGTCATCTGCATATCTGAGGTTATTGATATTTCTCCCGGCAATCTTGGTTCCAGCTTGGGCTTCCTCCAGCCCATCATTTCTCATGATGTACTGTGCATATAAGTTAAATAAGCAGGGTGACAATACACAGACTTGACATATTCCTTTTCCTATTCGGAACTGGTCTGTTTCATGTCCAATTCTAACTGTTGCTTCCTGACCTGCACACAGATTTCTCAAGAGGCAGGTCAGGTGGTCTGGTCCATCCTTTCAGAATTTTCCAGTTTGTTGTCGTCAACATAATCAAAGGCTTTGGCATAGTCAATAAAGCAGAAGTAGATATTTTTCTGGAACTCTCTTGCTTTTTC
>SJYC01047138.1:0-12069 GCA_006408675.1 Madoqua kirkii | reverse complement strand
GATGGCATCACCAACTCAATGGAGATGAGCTTGTGTAAACCTCAGGAGTTGGTGATGGACAGGGAGGCATGGTGTGCTGCAGCCCATGGGGTCACAAAGAATCAGACACGACTGTGCTACTGAACTGAACTGATCTGAAGTAAACCTACTATTGCATTTTTCCTTGCATATAAAGTTATAGCACTAAAGTATATCATCAGTTTTTCAAAAGAAACTGTAAATAAACTTCTCCATGCAAGGTGCAAGGTAAAGCTTTTAAGGGCAGAGGAGCATAATATGCAGGAATAGAAAAATCATGCCTTGGTCTTACCTCAGTTATTCTACATGAAAAAAATGTTCATCACACAAAGTTACAGAAGTGCAATAGAAACAAAATGAGGAGATTGGGTCCTATTAACACAGGAGGTACTTTCTAATAATGATTTGGTAATGATGTATATAGTAAAGTTAATTGTACTCAAAGGTAACTGTTTTAACACTGTACCAATGCCACCAAAATCCTTTAATAACCTTTTAGAAAGTGAATCCCTTTTACAAAAATGTAATAGCCATGAAGAAGCAAATAGGGAATTTTTCTCAAATTTTAATTTTAAATAATGCTATCTATGTGGAATAGCCATGCTATCAAATCCCTTTGACACTTCAAACATCCCTGCTTAGATTTAAATTCAAGGTTAGCCTACCTTGTACTGAAATTCTTAGCTAAAAATAATAGCCACAGTATTAAAAAATGTAGCTAAAAATTTGAGGACAAAACAATTTAAATTTTAAAAGACCTAGTCTCTGTTTATGTCTGATTGCATGTACTTAGTAATTATGCTAAACAAATCCTATGGATTTTTAGTATACAATAACAACAGGATTTTGAAGTTTAGAGGAGGATAATAAAAATACAAAAAGATTTTTTTTCAAAATAAATCAATCTCATAAAATTGTTCACATGTCAGGACTGAGCTTCACAGAAGTTAGGAACCTGCCTTTATCACACTGTTAGGAAACGATTAACCAGGATTTTGACCCATGTCTGTCTGATTCCATTTTCATGGCTCCTAACCACCTTGCTGTATTATTCTAAGTATAAGAAAACAAGCTTAAACAAAACTCTTTTGTGGTATTTCATTGCATTTGTTCAGTGGAGAGGTCCCACATGGTGGCTGCTTATTGTGCCAAATTGTGCCCAGGGTATATTCTATTTGGCCTGTCTCTTATACACATCTGGTGGTGATATGTGGTTGATTTTTTTTCTTCTATTTTTCTATAATTTCTCTTGATTCAAACTTCCAGTATTCTCTGCTCCTGCTGTAAACTGCCATGGTCCAAATTATATCTCCTCTTCCTGGGATTACTACAGTAGCCTCTAAAATGTACTCTCATTTTTTCTTCTGTAATATCTTATCCAAGCATCACTCAAAAATACAATTCTAGACCGCATATCTGCCACCCTAGTCCCCACTGCTTCTCTGGCCTCAGCGTTTTGCTGGCTTGCCTCACATTCTCTGCTTCAGCCACACTGAACTTCTTGATGACCCTTGAAACCAGACTACCTGCTGTCTTTTCCCAGAGAACCCTGAATACTTCTCCTACTATTTCATGCTGTCCTAACTTTTCACAAAGGAGACTTTCTACCTCTTTAAAAGCAGGAATTGTTACACCCAGGATTTGACATGATGCCCAGCATAGAATAATTCTCAGTAAATGCACTTAATAAATAATTAATTACCACTTTTAAAATAAAAATACAGATAAAGTACTCCTTCCTTGACTCTTAGACAAGAACACAGAGCATGTCTTTGCTGACATCTTGCCAACGACGACTCTTTCTAAGAGAGAACTTTATCCATGAGAGCCCAATAGACATCGTTCTATATCCTTTGGCCAATAATGATATACCTCAGATGGCTAATCATTAAGACAGCAAAGAAAATGCTAATTATATAGGAACTCTGATGACAATGATATGAAACAAATATATAAGCAAGCAGCAGAAGCATCTATAGAAAATCTAAGATAGCTTTGTTACTCTAGTGGCATTATGTGTAGTGAGCTTTCTTTTAAATTGCTTTTTAATTTGGTTTATGCATCTCCTGACATAGAAAGTTACTTGCTATTATTTAAAGTGAACTGGAGAAGACAATGGCACCCCACTCCAGTACTCTGGCCTGGAAAATCCTATGAATGGAGGAGCCTGATAGGCTGCAGTCCATGGGGTCGCTAAGAGTTGGACACGACTGAACCACTTCACTTTCACTTTTCAGTTTCATGCATTGGAGAAGGAAATAGCAACCCACTTCAGTGTTCTTGCCTGGGGAATTCTAGGGACAGTGGAGCCTGGTGGGCTGCCATCTATGGGGTCACACAGAGTCAGACATAACTGAAGTGACTTAGCAGCAGCAGCAGCAGCAGCTAGACAGAGCATTAAACACACACACGTATATACACACAGTTCAACTCAATCAAATAGGTGTCTTCTTCTACGTCTCCAGACAATGTTATTTTATACAAATTTGACAGATTTTATATTTTGCTAGCCCACAAAAATGTAAAATAAACGGCCTAATTGAACTGTGGTATTGGAGAAGACTCTTGAAAGTCCCTTGGACTGCAAGGAGATCCAACCAGTCCATTCTGAAGGATATCAACCCTAGGATTTCTTTGGAAGGAATGATGCTAAAGCTGAAACTCCAGTACTTTGGTCACCTCATGCGAAGAGTTGACTCACTGGAAAAGACTCTGTTGCTGGGAGGGATTGTGGGCAGGAGGAGAAGGGGAAGACAGAGGATGAGATGGCTGGATGGCATCACGGACTCGATGGACGTGAGTCTGAGTGAACTCAAGGAGTTGGTGATGGACAGGGAGGCCTGGTGTGCTGTGATTCGTGGGGTCACAAAGAGTTGGACATGACTGAGGGACTGAACTGAACTGAACTCAATAGCAAATATCCAATAAATCCATTAACTATGCCATGGGCATATTTTTTATCCTGTGAATGAAACCATCTGCCAGAAACTTTAGAGCAAGAGGAAGGGTCATGCATTATGTTTCAGCTCAAGAAGCAAAAGTCACCCTAAAGTTCTGGGTGATTCTGTGGCAGGAATAGTAGTCTAGGGAGGCAGAGCCCAGGCACTGACCAGAGGAAAACTAAGCGAAAATGTTGACCTCTGAAAGCTTTTGAAAAATGTTTGTTTGTGTTTTTTTTGTGTGTGTGTGTGTGTGTGTGTGTGTGCATTACAATGTGATTCTAGGGCTTTCCTCGTAGCTCAGCTGGCAAAGAATCTGCCTGGAAGGCAGGCGACCCTGGGTCAGTTCCTATCCCTGGAGAAGGGATAGATTGCCCATTCCAGTATTCTTGAGCTTCCCTGGTAGCTCAGATGGTAAAGAATTCACCTGCTGTGTGGGAGTCCTGAGTTCGATCCCTTGGTTGGGAAAATCCCCTGGAGGAAAGCATGGCAACCCACTCCAGTTTCCTGCCTAAATAATTCCCATGGACAGAGAGAGGCCTGCTGGGCTACAGTCCATGGGGTCACAAACAGTCAGACATAAGTGACTAAGCACAGCACAGAACATGTGACCCTAGGTTTAAATAAAACAAATGAATTGTAACCCCAACTTGAGTGAGTGAAGAAGACAGATACTATTTGAGTATTCTCTTCACAGTACAGATGTCGTTATCTTTTTCAGTCTAAAACTTAAGTTGTAGCAT
Source organism: Madoqua kirkii (assembly GCA_006408675.1). Lineage (NCBI taxonomy): Eukaryota > Metazoa > Chordata > Mammalia > Artiodactyla > Bovidae > Madoqua > Madoqua kirkii. The sequence goes on along the minus strand of SJYC01047138.1, from coordinate 8,369 downwards.
ATTACATAAGTATTGCAATAATTTTTTAAGTGCTTTTTTTTTAAAAAGCTATTTTTTAAAAAAGAATCAGGGCTATTTTCTGAAATGATTCAGAAACTCTAGTTAGTTAGTCACACAGTTATGTCCAACTCTTTGTGATCCCATGGACTGTAGCCTGCCCAGCTCCTTTTTTTTTGAATTCTCCAGGCAAGGGAGTACTGGAGTGGGTTGCCATTTCCTTCTTCAGGGGATTTTCCCAACCCAGGCATCGAACCTGGGTCTCCTGCATACAGACAGACTCTTTACCAGCTGAGCCACCATGGAAGATTCAGACACTACATCATTCTGTAATTACAACCCAACTGGTGAATCATCTGTCTTAATCTTGATATTTCTATCAATACTGCCCAATTACCAGTATGACTGAAACTAGTGGCCATAGTCAGCATTAATAGATTCTTGAACCTCTGTCAAATCAATCCCTAGGGATCAATTTTGCTTATTTTTTAAGAAAATAGAATATTTGTTGGCTAATACATTTAAATAATTTGTAATAAGCAAGTAAAAAAGGCAAGGAAAAAAATCCAGATTCACATCTTTTGGATTTCATAGAAAACAATTTAGTAAATGCTATTTGTTCTGTTATATTTATAGCTATATAATACTTAGTTGCAACATCAGGTTATATTTTTTACAAATGGATAGCACTAAGTAAATCTAGACAACATATTAAAAAGTAGAGACCTTACTTTGCAAACAAAGGTCTGTCTAGTCAAGGCTATGGTTTTTCCAGTAGTCATGTATGGATGTGAGAGTTGAACTATAAAGAAAGCTGAGCACTGAAGAACTGATGCCTTTGAACTGTGGTGTTGGAGAAGACTCTTGTGAGTCCCTTGGACTTCAAGGAGATCCAACCAGTCCATTCTAAAGAAGACCAGTCCTGGGTGTTCATTGGAAGGACTGATGTTGAAGCTGAAACTCTGATACTTTGGCCACGTGATGCAAAGAGCTGATTCATTTAAAAAGTCCCTGATGCTGGGCAGGAGGAGAAGGGGATGACAGAGGATGAGATGGTTGGATGGCATCACCAACTCAATGGAGATGAGCTTGTGTAAACCTCAGGAGTTGGTGATGGACAGGGAGGCATGGTGTGCTGCAGCCCATGGGGTCACAAAGAATCAGACACGACTGTGCTACTGAACTGAACTGATCTGAAGTAAACCTACTATTGCATTTTTCCTTGCATATAAAGTTATAGCACTAAAGTATATCATCAGTTTTTCAAAAGAAACTGTAAATAAACTTCTCCATGCAAGGTGCAAGGTAAAGCTTTTAAGGGCAGAGGAGCATAATATGCAGGAATAGAAAAATCATGCCTTGGTCTTACCTCAGTTATTCTACATGAAAAAAATGTTCATCACACAAAGTTACAGAAGTGCAATAGAAACAAAATGAGGAGATTGGGTCCTATTAACACAGGAGGTACTTTCTAATAATGATTTGGTAATGATGTATATAGTAAAGTTAATTGTACTCAAAGGTAACTGTTTTAACACTGTACCAATGCCACCAAAATCCTTTAATAACCTTTTAGAAAGTGAATCCCTTTTACAAAAATGTAATAGCCATGAAGAAGCAAATAGGGAATTTTTCTCAAATTTTAATTTTAAATAATGCTATCTATGTGGAATAGCCATGCTATCAAATCCCTTTGACACTTCAAACATCCCTGCTTAGATTTAAATTCAAGGTTAGCCTACCTTGTACTGAAATTCTTAGCTAAAAATAATAGCCACAGTATTAAAAAATGTAGCTAAAAATTTGAGGACAAAACAATTTAAATTTTAAAAGACCTAGTCTCTGTTTATGTCTGATTGCATGTACTTAGTAATTATGCTAAACAAATCCTATGGATTTTTAGTATACAATAACAACAGGATTTTGAAGTTTAGAGGAGGATAATAAAAATACAAAAAGATTTTTTTTCAAAATAAATCAATCTCATAAAATTGTTCACATGTCAGGACTGAGCTTCATAGAAGTTAGGAACCTGCCTTTATCACACTGTTGGAAACGATTAACCAGGATTTTGACCCATGTCTGTCTGATTCCATTTTCATGGCTCCTAACCACCTTGCTGTATTATTCTAAGTATAAGAAAACAAGCTTAAACAAAACTCTTTTGTGGTATTTCATTGCATTTGTTCAGTGGAGAGGTCCCACATGGTGGCTGCTTATTGTGCCAAATTGTGCCCAGGGTATATTCTATTTGGCTGGCAAATTATCCCTTTCCCACGTCATTCATCCCTGGGTCTGAAGGTATTTGAGTTGCAACCTCTGAGATAGTGTGGGCTTCCTTGATGGCTCAGTAGTAAAGAAATCTCTGGTTCTGAAAGTTTCCCTGGAGGAGGAAACTCCAGTAGTCTCTCCTGGAAAATCCTATCGACAGAGGAGCCTAGAGGGCTACAGTCTATATAAGTTTGCAAAGAGTCGGACACGACTGAGTGCACACGCGCACTCTGAAATAGTGTGGTCTGTATTTCAAATTATTTCTGAAGTATTTCTCCTATTGTACTCGTTACTCAGAATAAACCAAAAGCTTGACAGGAGATGCAGTGCTATGCCCATACACAGAAAATTTAAATAACTCACCAAGGAGCACGTCTAAAATAGTTGAAAGAGCACCAGCTCTGACATGGATCCTCATTAGACTTTGGAAAGGTTTCTGAAATGGTCTGTGCCTCAGTTTCATCAGCTATAGAATGGAATCTGTATTTCCTTTCTCATAGCATGTGATGATACTTAAATGAGATTACACAGATAAACCCTCCAACAGAATGTCTATCATCTAACAGATTCTCAATAAAAACTTTTTTCTATTGTTAAAGATTCAGGACCAAGTTAAAATGTGTAAAGAAATGAGGTCAGTAGATAAGATAATAAAGCTCCTTCTGCTCTCTCTCCTGGGTATGATCCTACTCACCACTGCGAATACAGATTAGAAGCTTAATTAAAATGGAAGAGTAAGATCAATATATTCTTGGACTAAATGAAAAGAGAATCAATGTTTAACTAGATTTTTAATTATAAAATGAATATATGCTTATGGCAAAGTGAAATCCAAAGATTAATATGAATAAATCTACAAGTCATCTGACTCAAATCTCCAACAACACACCAGAAATAATTACTGCTGGTAACATTTGTACTCCTATACTTTCCATGTTCTTTCCAAGCATTTTTATAAAGTAACAATAATTATGCTAGCATTTATATGAAGCTATTTACAGAAAACAGATTATAAATACATATTTACATATATATACACATACATATTTAGAGAATTGCTTTATGTTAGATAAAGTAATTCTTTATATTATCTGTGTACCACTCCATAATTCAGAATTATTTGGCCATCTTTAAACCATTTGAACTATTATAAACAATACTGCAATAAACACAAATCTTTGCATATGTCTAAAGCTCAATCTGCAGAATACATTCTAAAGGTAAGTCTCAGACATGTCATTCTTAACTTTGATAGGTCTTGCCAACTGTACTCAAAAATTGGCTTAGCCCCCCCCACCACTGACAGTGTATGAGTGCCTAGTCATACACAACTCTCCATTATTGTTTAATATTGGATAGTTTGAAAGAAAAAAAAATATTATTTTGTCGAATTGCCTCAATAATTTGTGAGGCTAAAAATACTCTTTTGGCCTGTGTAAATCTTTTTCTGTGAACCACGATTAACTCTTTTTCATATATTTTCTTAATTTATGAGAAATTTTGTAAATAAAGAAAATAACCTTTCTAAAGCATGGCTAATAAAATTTATCCTTTAAAGCACTGCAATATTTTCTTATATTATTCTTTGTCTTTTGTGTTTCCTTAACAATTTCTAAGTACTTTTAAACTAATTTTGTCATTTTACTCATGATTCGCTTGCTCCTTGGAAGAAAACCTACAACCAACCTAGAGAGCATATTAAAAAGCAGAGACATTACTTTGCTGATAAAGGTCCATCTAGTCAAATCTATGGTTTTGCCAGTAGTCATGTACGGATATGAGAGTTTGACCATAAGGAAAGCTGAGCACCGAAGAACTGATACTTTTGAACTGTGATGTTGGAGAAGACTGAGAGTAACTTAGATAACCAGGAGATCAAACTAGTCAATCCTAAAGGAAATCAGTTCTGAACATTCATTAGAAAGACTGATGCTGAAGCTGAAACTCCAGTACTTTGGCCACCTGATGCTAAGATGCATATTAAAAAGCAGAGACATTACTTTGCTGATAAAGGTCCATCTAGTCAAATCTATGGTTTTGCCAGTAGTCATGTACGGATATGAGAGTTTGACCATAAGGAAAGCTGAGCACCAAAGAACTGATACTTTTGAACTGTGATGTTGGAGAAGACTGAGAGTAACTTAGATAACCAGGAGATCAAACTAGTCAATCCTAAAGGAAATCAGTTCTGAACATTCATTAGAAAGACTGATGCTGAAGCTGAAACTCCAGTACTTTGGCCACCTGGTGCTAAGAATAGACTCATTTGAAAAGACCCTGATGCTGCGAAAAATAGAAGGTGGGAGGAGAAAGGGCCGACAGAGGATGAGATGGTTGGATGGCATCACCGACTCGATGGACATGAGTTTTGGTAAACTCTAGAAGTTGGTGATGGACAGGGAGGCCTGGCGTGCTGAGGTTCATGGGGTCGCAAAGAGTCAGACACGACAGAGCGATTGAACTGAACTGAACTTACTCATGATTTGAGATACTGGTTCATTTGCAGAAAGACCTTTCCCACTCAAGATTATTTTTTTTAATCAATTCATATATATATTTGAACTCCATCTGCAATTTCATTTTGCAGAATCTAATGATATAGAAATGCAGCAGTTTAATTTTTTCCCACATGATATAGAGTTCTCTCAACACAAATTGAAGCTTTTCCCATTGATTTGCAATTGCTCATGTTCTAAACTCTTATACACAATGTGTTTATTTTTGAACTCTATTCTGTTCATTAATTTTCCTTTGTGTTTTTGGACCTTTATTATATATGTTAGCTTTAAACATATCAAATGCACTTAATTTTTCATATTACTCCTCTTTCATGAAATTTTCTTAGTTAATCTCATATTCTATCATATTCTAAGAGAATTTTGTTGAATGAAAATAAAGTCTGATTGATAATTTTGAGAGACTGTGTGGCATATTTAGGCTCCCTGGGTTATTATTAGCTGTGTGAATATGAGAAGGTTATTTAAATGCCCTGTACTGCAGTTTCCTCATCATACAATGGCCATAATGCTTAGATTTTTTCATATTATATACTAATGAATTTTTCTTATAATTCAACACCAAAATTTAAGTATGTTTATATAGATTGTTGTATAAATTTTAATATTTTCTTCTCCAATGATCTGTCAGATCTATATGACAGATTTCTAAATATTAAACATTTGTAACTCCTTTTTATGCAATTCTACCTTCTTTAGTGAGAGAAACAAAAAGGAAAGTGAAAAAGAGACAAAGAGTATGATAAGGAGGAGGATATATTTTATACATGACTCTCCCTCTATTAAATACATCTGGTCACTAATCTAGATTGGCACAAGAAGTATCAATAACCTAAGATATTCAGGGAGAAGGAAATGGCTACCCACTCCAGTTCTTGCCTGGAGAATCACTTGGACAGAGGAGCCTGGTGGGCTGCTGTCCATAGGGTTGCACAGAGTCGGACATGACTGAAGCGACTTAGCAAAAACAACAACAGATATAAAGATGACACCAACCTTATGGCGGAAAGTGAAGAACTAAAGAGCCTCTTGATGAAAGTGAAAGACGAGAGTGAAAAAGTTGGTTTAAAACTCAACATTCAGAAAACTAAGATCATGACATCTGGTCCCATCACTTCATGGCAAATAGATGGGGAAACAGTGACAGACTATTTTGGGGGGCTCCAAAATCACTGCAGATGGTGACTGCAGCCATGAAATTAAAAGACGCTTGCTTCTTGGAAGAAAAGTTATGACCAACCTAGACAGCATACTAAAAAGCAGAGACATTACTTTGCCAGCAAAAGTCCATCTAGCCAAAGTTATGGTTTTTCCTGTGGTCATGTATGGATATGAGAGTTGGACTATAAAGGAAACAGAGCTGAAGAACAATTTATTGAGCAGCCAACAGTGAAAATGACTCAAATCTAATAGAAAAGATCTTCTACAACAAAGATAAAAATGAGAAACCACAAGACAAGTAGGAGGGGCAAAGGTACAGTACAGTGAAGACCACAGGTGAGTGACCCATAAATGGACGAATTAGTACAATTGCAGAAGTTCTTCCCAAGGAGAGAGTTCTGAAGTTCATATCTGGATCCCCAGTCTAGGGGGTGGAGGAGCCCTGTGCTGGGAAGATGAACTTTGGTTTTAAATGGCACTGAGAGTCACTTTCAGGAGACCCAGAGTTCTGTGGGAAATACAGACTTTTTTTTTTTAAAGAGCACACCCATATCTCACATGCTCTGGGACACAGGGCAGAAGCTGTCACTTTAAAGAAGCTTGGAACAGATGGGGAAACCCCATCCCTGGAATATCCTGGACCCTGATCCAGCACTAAACTCAGGGCCCACCAGGACTCTACAGTCAGCCACCTTGTGACTTGACCCCTCGAATCAGTGACCAGCAGCCTTCACACAAGATAAGGTCTGGCAATCAACCAGACAGGTTTAGCCAAAAATACCAAATTACCCACAGTATTCATCTCACCATAGCAGAAGGACCCCCACATAAGGGCATCCCAAAAGCATAGCGCTCTAATGATGAGAAGGGAGTGTGCTGCTAAGATGCTTGGTAGATAAAGCCACTTCTTCATGGTTATGAAACATAAGCAAAGTACCAGATACATAGAAATAAAAACAACAAACTAGGCAAAATTAGGTGGTGGAGAAACATATTCCAAATGAAGGAATAATATAAAACTCCAGAAGAAGAATTAAGTGAAGAGGAGATAGGGATCTGCTCTATCTCAAGTAGATAGGTATCTACTTGAGAAAGTTCAAGGAATGATGGTAAAGATAATGAAGAACTTAAGAGAAAAGCAGGTGCACAGAGCAACAAAAGCAAATACAAACAAATGGGGCTATCATAAAATTTAAAAGCTTGTACATAGCAAAAGAAAACATAAAAAGCAGCCTACTGAATGGGAGGAAAATATTTGCAAATTATATATCTGAAAAGTATCTAATATCCAACATCTATAAACAACTCATACAATTCAACAACAGCAAAAAAACTCTGATTTATAAATGTGCAAAACTTGAACAGACAGTTTTCCAAAGAAGAGATACAGATGGCCAACAGGTACATTAAGAGATGTTCAAAATTATTAATCCACAGAGAAATGCAAATCAAAACCACAATGAGATATCACCTCATGCCTGTTTGAATGATTATTATCCAAAAAAAAAAAAGAGATGAGTATCAGGGAAGATGTGAACAAAAGAGAATCCTTGTGCACTATTAGTGGGGGTTAAATCATGCAGCTATTACAGAAAATAATATAGTTTCCTCTAAGAAAAACACAATCTGATATTAGAAAAAGACAAACACTAGAAATAATAAATCAACAGGAAATGAAATGCAAATATGAAAAGATGCTCAACTTCATTAACAGTTCAGAAACGCAAATTCGAACAAAAGAGAAGTATAATTTGTTACCATTTGAGTAAAATTTAACAAATAGCCTGTATTGGTGATGATGCAAGGAAACAGGTACTCTCATAAATTCTTGGCACGAATATAATCAGCATATTAGCAGTTTCAGTGTTTCAACCTCAATGGGAAGAACCAATAAAAAATTTTTGTTTTTACTTTGGCATTAAGCTTCACTTCCTGGATTTGACCCATTGAAAACACTGGCACAAATATATAAAAATATATTATTTGTAATGGTAAAAAACTAGAGCAAATTTAAACACATTAATAAATCATGACTTAAGTTTATCATGAAATACTTTGTCAAAGAGAATGATGTAGTAATATCTATTGAGACATGTAAGAGAGATGTGAAGTAAAAATATAGATCAATGGAACAAAGTAGAAAGTCCAAGGATAAATCCACACACCTATGGACACCTTATCTTCAACAAAGGAGGCAAGAATATACAGTGGATTAAAGACAATATCTTTAAAAAGTGATGCTGGGAAAACTGGTCAACTACTTGTAAAAGAATGAAATTAGAACACTTTCTAACACCATTCACAAAAATAAATTCAAAATGGATTAAAGACCTAAATGTAAGACCAGAAACTATAAAACTAAAACTCCTTGAGGAGAGCATAAGCAAAACACATAAATCATAGCAGGATTCTCTATGATCCACC
>SJYC01047137.1:0-43131 GCA_006408675.1 Madoqua kirkii | reverse complement strand
ACTTTCACAGCATCATCTTTCAGGATTTGAAATAGCTCCACTGGAATTCCATCATCTCCACTAGCTTTGTTCATAGTGATGCTTTCTAAGGCCGTCTTGGCTTCACATTCCAGGATGTCTGGCTCTAGATGAGTGATCACACCATCGTGATTATCTGGGTTGTGAAGATCTTTTTTTGTAAACAGTAAATAGTAAACTAATCCGAAAAGCCAAACAGCCTATTCTTCAAGCTATTTCTGACATTTAAGAATTAATGAATATGAAATTTAATTTCAAATATTATATAAATCAAGAATCTAAATAATTTATTTAATCATATATACACACTATATTTGACCAGTAGCCATATCATTTGATTGTTGTCCAGTTGAGACAACTAAATGAAAAATTCACCTTCCTGTGACCATCTTTGAAAACCAGCAACAGCTTAATATAATCCTCCATGTGATATCTTCATGAGCAAGGCCATTTTAATTCCCAAATTTGATCTTGAGCAACATATATTTCTGCACCAACCATGACTCCTCAGATACTTTTTAATTATCATAGTTAATTATTATCACTATGACCATCATCCTCACCTTCAGTTCACAGCATTACATCAGCAGATGAGAAATCCAAGCTATCATGGAGGCCATTCTTCAGACTTTAGTAAGAAGTTTGGGCTTTCCCAGTGGCTTGGTGGTAAAGAATCCCCCTGTAATGCTGGAGACTTAAAGAGACTTGGGTTCGATCCCTGGGTTGGGAAGATCCCCTGGAAATGGTAACCTACTCTAGTATTCTTGCCAGGAGAATCCCATGGACAGAGGAGCCTGGTGGGCTACAATCCATAGGGTCTCAAAGAGTAGGACAAGACTGAAGCAACTGAACACTCAAATAAGAAGAATAATGTAAACAGCATTATATAAGAGATAATTTAATTAAAACCATAAAGACAACTCTAGGGAAAGGATAATGAAGCAGTGCTTAATTTTTACTTAGTACCATTTAAATCTGTTATTTTTACCTCTTATAATCTAATTTCCTTTCTTTAAAATTTGTTCATTTTTTGTGTGTCTCTACAATTTAAATTGCATTTAGAACCAAAGCAAAATAAACTGTCTAAGAGGTAGACACTACATACAGTAGGTCAGAGTTTGGGCAAAAATCAAACTGCCTATTTAAAAAAAAATATTGGAATATAGTTGATTTACAATGTGGTATTAGTTTCAAGTGTACAGCAAAAGTGAATCAATTATATTTATACGTGTGTGTGTGTCAGTTGCTCAGTCGTATCTGACTGCGACCCAATGGATTGGAACTCTCCAGGCTCCTCCATCTGTGGGATTTTCCAGTCAACAATATTGGAGTAGGTTGCCATTCCCTTCTCTAGGATATATATATACATGTTCTTATTAGTCAAACTCCCTATTTTTGATCTCAGCTCTACCACTTGCTAATGTAGAATCTTAAGAAAAGTAACTATAATTCTAAACAGCATCTAGGATACAGGATTAATTCCAGAACTAAGAGAGCTGACTTGCAGTGAGAACTCAGTTTAATGCCTGGCATTAGATTATTACTCCATGGGAATAGAAGTTCTGTCTGGCTCAGCACAATATTTTCAGTATTTAACATATCTTACAAGAGCAGTTACTCAGAAAGTATATCACATGTTGGAATATTTCTATGGAAACCCAGTTTGCCACATGTGCAGATTACTACATGTGGACTACAGTTTACTTGCATCAGGAGTGGAAAATCAGCTTTCAAAACTAAATTCTAGATCTCAATAACTGGGTCTTTTGAAACTATCATGTGAATAAACAAAGTCTTCCATCCCTAGATGCCCACACTCTATTTTAATTAGCCTAAAGCTTCTAAATAACCCTGTCTCTCTGATTCATAGTTACATTTAGGGGCTGTAAGTCTAAGTAAGGGAACAAACTTGGCTTGGAGAAGTACCCTTTTCAAACTTGATCAAATGTCTCAAATCAACATTCCAGTTGAAAATCTCACATGCATTTCATCAAAGTAGTGCTATCATTTATTCTCAAACAGATATCAGGCAAGTAATACCAGTCATAGATTTCAACATTTCATATAATTAAAATTTATGTCCAGATTGGGCCACTATGAGATAATCAGGATTATTCTGGATCCCAGTGAACTTTCAAAATAGATGCAAAAGGAGTGTCCAACCTCAGGACAGCGTGCTATGCTCTACTCCGAAAATCCAGGTGAGCCTTCTTGGGAAGCGTGAGAGCATGTTTCAAAAAGAAGGCCCAATACATCCATGTTCTGGCTGAAGACAAATGAATAATCCCTTGAGCAGAAGACACTATGGTATTACATTGGGATGCTTGCTAATGTGATTCTTGAAGTTTTAAATTAGTCCCTTTGAAGAATTACTTCTAACCAACTTGTGAGTACCACTGTTGTTGTTCACCCATCTCAGATATTTGTTAGCCAGACTACTCCAGCCATGCAGCACTCTTTTTGTAAATCATAAAGGTAGAATCTCAACTGACAGCTAGCGGCCTAAACAGTTGCCAGGACGCTGCATCCCCGGCCTTGCTGAGTTTCACCTGACCTGGACCCTGAGCTGAGCTCTGATGTGTCATCGCCTCTGCCCTTCCCTGCTCAATGTGGCATTCATCAGCACTCTCCTCAGGCACCTGGAGCACACTCTGCAGCTAACCATTCTCTTTCTCCTGGATTGTGCTCTAAGGCAGAGACCCAAATCCATGGCATGAACCCTTTCTCTCAAGGCAAACAAGCCAAAACCTGATTCTACATAAAAAGAGGAAAAATTATCAAAGCAGAATATTTCAAATTTGAACACTAAATGACTCTGTTAAAGGAAAATATTCATTTTTTGAATTGTAACCTAAATTGTTTTTAGATAGAAAGTGGCTTTAAAATGTACAGATATGAAATTCAGTATATGCTTTTTTATACTTTTTTATAACTGTTCTTCCGCATGAGTGCATGCTCAGTTGTGGCTGACTCTGTGACTGTAACTATGCTTAAATATCTATAAAACCAAATTAAGTAGAAACTACAAAACAAATACAATTCAGATTAACAAAATTGATATGACCATTAATACTGTTTTTCTGAAAATAAATTGTTGCTTTTGGTGTGAATATAATACTGCTTCAAGGATGTTTCACTTGGGATCTTTCACAATTCTAATGCCATGTGAGATTCATTTCTACCATCCCCTCTTCAGATTAAGTTATTGTGAAACCTTGTGCATAGAGCACCATACGGCATTTGGCCTTTATTTCACACAAATGTATCATTTACCTTTAAGTTTTCATATGTTCTTTTTATGTTAATCCATAGCACTTAAAGTAGTTTGGGAATAATAGGTTAGTATTAAAGGCATCATATCGATAATTTCATAGACAGAACAATCAGTTAGTTCAGTTCAGTTGCTCAGTCATCTTTGACTCTTTGCGACCCCATGAACTGCAGCACCCCAGGCCTCCCTGTCCATCACCAACTCCCGGAGTTCACCCAGACCCATGTCTATTGAGTCGGTAAGGCCATCCAACCATCTCATCCTTTGTCGTCCCCTTCTCCTCCTGCTCTCAATCTTTCCCAGCATTAGGGTCTTTTCAGATGAGTCAGCTCTTCGCATCAGGTGGCAAAAATATTGGAGTTTCAGCTTCAACATCAGACCTACAAATGAACACCTAGGACTGATCTTTAGGATGGACTGGTTGGATCTCCTTGCAGATAGAACAATAGCTCAACTGATAAATAATCATTGAACTAAAATAAAACAAATTAAGCTCCTGCCACAGGTTGAATGTTTGTATCCTCCAAAACTTATATGCTGAAACCTTACTTCCAATATGAAGATACTGATAGGTGGGGCCTTTGGGAGGTGATTAGGTCATGAGGGCAGAAGCCTCACAAATGGGATTAGTAATCCAAGAAAGATCTCTTGCCTCTTATGAGGATACAGTGAGACAATGGCTGGCAATGAAAATGCAAGCCAGACACTGAATCTGTTGGTGCCTTGAACTTGAACTTCCCAAGGCTGTTCTAGGACTGTGAGAAATATGTTTTTTTTTTTTTTTGAATCACTGTGTTTTTAGTATTCTGATATACTATATGCTCTGCCAGAAGAGACTAAAACAGTTCCTGTCATCAGTTCATATACTACTGAGAAAAAGTCCAAGGGCACTGAACGGGTCTACAGACTCCCATTTGAGACCCTGTGAACTCCCCTTTAGAGACAGAGTTTGGTAAGAGTCCTACATAGACTTGAATACTTATAGAAATCAGAAATATAACACAAGTATAATTAGGTCAGAAGTCATCCTAAGGGATGTGTGCTCTATCACAAACTACAGAGACAAAGACTTGCCTAAAGAAGAAATTTCCACTCACTACCAGAACATGGTGGTCATGTAAGAACCATGCCATCTTTAATTTTCCATGGATTTCAATATTTTTAAGAAGAAATGGAAATCAAGATTTTTATGTGAAAACATCTACTTCTAAATCTTGTAATTTTAAAATGTTAAACACTCTATGGGCCAAGCAAATTTATATTTGTAGGCCAAATGTTCCTTGAGAGCCACAGTTTCTAATCCAGTTAATGGGCTTCCCCAGTGGCTCAGCAATAAAGATGGCCTGCAATGCAGGAGATGCAAGAGATTTGAGTTTTATCTCTGGGTTGGAAAGATTCCCTTAGAGGAGGAAATGGCAACCCATTCCAGTATTCTTGCCTGGAGAATACCATGGACAGAGGAGCCTGGCGGGTTACAGTCCAAAGCAACATAAATGATTGGACACAATTGGGTAACTGGGCACACACATTGATAGTTAGGATTAGTACCAACTTTATATTACTACTGTATAGCTTTGTTCTCTCTCCCCTCTGTGTTGTTGTGCTCACATAGTTTACATCTTTATAAACCCATCCTCATATAGTTGCACACTATGCAGAACTGTTTGGCAGGTCAGAAGACAAGTATGGCCTTGTAGGAGTCATAAAGGAAAGGTTTTAAGATGCAGCTACTTTAGAGAGACATAACTGAGGCTAGCCAGCAGGAGAGACCACTGGGACCTGTGGCATTACACTGCTAAGAACCTGGAGAAGAGTTTCTGGAAGCCATTGGTTCAGAGTGAGCCTCCTGGACAGAGAATAGCTAGTCAGTGCTGCCAAGAAAGATCTGCTCCTGGAAGTAGCAGATAAGAGGGTTAAGTAGGGGGACCACATTCCAAGTATTGAGAGTCTTACAACAACTCTCTCATGTGCTATTCCAAAAACTATCTCCAGTTTCTCAGATGAGTACCACTGATAGCTAAAGGCTGTAAGCTTTGCCATTTTTCCAATATATAACTCACTGTAGGGATGAAAGAATTCTTTTAATGAGAAAACAAGTAGAATAAGATCCTGTGAAAGTATGGAGAAGCCTTAAGAGATATAGACTTTCATTGTGGTTGATGTGGCCCAAGAGAAAAGGGTTATATATAAAATGAGCAAATTCACTTTATTAGAATATCTACCCAGGTAGTAATAGAAATGAAACATTCTCACTTAGGAGGTACAATGTGACCAGTGACAATTAAAAACTCTAAGTAGCCTCTGAGGTTTTTGAACAGAGAATCTGTGGTTTTAAAATAACTTGCTTTATCAGATCTGAATTTAAGGTTTAGGTTTGTGCCCTTGCAAGGCACATTCTGTGCTATGAATGAAGTATCACTTCCTCTATCTTTACCACAGCTTATTTACTAATATCTATTAATTCTTAAAAATATCAAAGCATGCATTGTGTTGTATTGAAATTGATTTAAAAAAACAGGTGCTGAAGTTGGAATGAAAGGTTAATATTATTCTGACATCCTTCCTGAGTATTGACAAGGGTCAGTGCATGTTTTGGCATTTCTTTTTCCAGCAGTTGAAAACCACCACTCAGCACAATGGAAAACATCAATAGCTGGGCATATGCAACCAGGGAAGGAGATCTTTTCTAAAAGTCAAGTCCTCTAAGATCACAAGTACAGCTGCTGAAACCAAGCTAATTTAACCCTTTACTATACATTCCCTTGCTAGCGGGACCTCTGCATAAAGGAGAGGTAAATTGTCTTGTCTTCCTCATCTAGAAAATATGTGTTGTTTTGAAGTTGAGGACAATAATAACCAGAAATAAAATTTGCTGTGTCTATATTTCTAAATAATCCTTTATGAACTATTTTTTTGGTGATTCCTTCAATAAGAGAAAAATTCTGAAAAAATAATTGAAGTAATAGTTGACAGTTTATGTGTTTGTATCATTTATTTCATAGGATAAAGGAACTCTATTTGGGCAACTGAAAAATATCTACCCTATTTTTAGTGTATATGTTTAGGGTAGAGTCTTAGCAGTGTACTCTGTTGTTTCTTTTTAAAAATTTATATAAATTCTACTATTAAGCTGTTCTGTTTTCCTCTCATGAATAAGATCCACATGCCATACAGAATCTTAAAAGACCATGACTTCATGTCTGAGTTTATATTCTGTTGTGAACACTGCAGGGGAAGGAGATATGGATGAACTGAGAGAGTAGCATTGGCAATATATACACTACCACATATATATTGTACCTATCTGTACAGATAGGTATCAGGAAGCTGCTTTAAAACACAGGGACCTCAGCTTGGTGCTCTGTAATGACCTAGAGGGGTGGAATGGGAGAGTGGGAGGGAGGTTCAAGAGGGAAGGGATATATGTATACATATGGTTGATTCATGATGCTGTACAGCAGAAACTAACAGAGCATTGTAAAACAGTTATATTCTAATTTAAAAATTAGAAAATAAATTTAAAAGGATGGGACTTCACCATGTCCAAATGAGAACCCTATTCCATAATAACACCACCATCACATCACTTTGCCATCTGCAAACTCTTCTCTGAAAAGGAGATGTGAAAAACCAAGGAAGATGTGAACTCTCTATGCCCTAGAGCTAATATGCCTCTATTTTTTTAACTGAGTTCAAATTTCAAAATTCTCATTTAAAACCTTCAGAGGATTGGTTTGGAGTGGGAGAAGAAACCTAATGCGTCTGCTGGCATTGTTCCAGCCTCTGTATCATCAGCCTCCATTCCTGGGAGTGTCTCCATTAGCTGGAGGTGAAAAAGCTAAAGTGCAGTTTAAACCAAAGACAGATATTGGAGAAGAAGGAAAATGCCTAACATGCAAAGCAGTGGAAGAACATTCATCAGTCTCTCCGGCCAGCCACAGGTTAGGACGATCAAGAAAAGCATCAAGAGTTTCCATGCCCAGACCTAAAAAAATCTGAATGAGCCTAAAGGAAATCAGACAAGAAGATTTTACAAGCTAAGGCTTTCCTTAGATAATTTAATAAGGTCTCTAGTTTATCTTGTAGATTTCTTGGTAATGTATATATGGGAAAACTCTCACAATCCAATTTCTGGAGACTGGATGCCTGTGTTCTTGCTTTCTAAGCCTAGAATCAAAGAGGGAAATTGAAGAGGGTAGTGAAGAGGATGTGGGCATGGCCTGCCACCTTGCTAGCAGGAAGATGGATGTGGATTCTTAATTTAGAAAATATTCCAAGATGTGTTTGTATCTGTCTAAATCATAAGTTGTAATCATTCTAGGAGAAGGTTTCTTTGCTGCAGTCCTGAGTACCTGACTGGCCTCTACCAGCCACTGTGAGCAACAGAAAAGAAGTTAGTTATGATATGGTGATGAATTATTTGGCTTCCTCTGTATCATAGCTAATAAGATTGTGGCTTTGTGCCATTATTAAGTCAACTTCAGCTTCAGGCAGAGGCTGATTTAAGGCAGCAAGATATATCTTCATCACAAGAGGAATTGCTTTAAAATGGTATAGAGTGAAGGAAGATATTCACCATTGTTGTATGGAAAAATAAAATTTTTCTCTAAGTCATAATAGTTCTATATTTCTGAGCATGTCAGATTGATTAACTCAATAAGAAAGTCATAGGCAAGGTTCTTTATTCACTCACAAGGAAATTTTTAAAAGAGTCATAATAAGGGCCATCCTTCCCCAAATTTCTCTAAAGACATTGATTCATCTCTAGCCTCAAAATTACATTAATCTTTCAGTTCAGTCACTCTATTACAAAGAAGTAAATTAACAGGCCTGACAATTTATTGTTTAAGTCTATCCCTCCCAACCCCCGTGACCACCCAGCATGTACTCAGAGGCTTCTAGAGAAGAACTTATGAATTTATTTGATCAGATGTTTAATTCCTCTATCAAATTTCTTGAGTAGAGAGTCCACAGCTTTCTAATATCATCAGACACTTGGAATACACTTTAATGGGTACCAAGGAACTGTGTGTGTGTGTGTGTGTGTGTGTGTGTGTGTGTGTGTGTAACAGTGAAACTCCACTAAGGAAAGAATTTAGCCAGTGTTCCCTGCTCCCCTACCATTTAAGACTGGATTCCTCTTCTGCTGTGCTATAAAACTGCTATAGTACATTCCTCCATCAAACATCATGGCAACTTGTGAAATAGAGAACAGATTTAAAGACTTTCCAAGGAATTTAATTGCCAAGTGTTTTCTAGACAGAGAGAAATGTGGATGTATTCTTTCCTGACTGACCATTTACTGAGTGCATGCTTTGTAGACTGCTATCAGGTCATCAGAAGAAAGCATATTTACCAGTCTAGAAATACTATTCATACTTGTAATAAAACGAACATACTTGTAATAAAAGGAGCAACTAAAAATGAGTGTTGAAATTAAGCATATCCTGTACAGACCCATTCAACCAAGATCGCTTTCAGGAAATAGAATTGGTTTTGCCTGAAAAATGACAGATGATTTCTGCAGATTAGTCTGCAATTTACTTGCATTTTACAAAAGGCTGCTGATTAAACATTACATAAAGAATTCACCCAGAAGGTTAATAAATACAGACTCAAGAATAAGATCCTTTAGCATGATAGGAGGCAGCCTGGCTAAGACACAGAGGGTAAGGAAGAAGTTTAGCCTAGAGATAAGTGACCAGCCAAATGTCACAAGCTTTAGTATTAGAACCAGTTTGCTTATTTACTTGAAAGATTAAAGTCTTGAAGAAGAAAGGTGAGGGAGCGATGACATTTCTGTATAAAACTGGAGAACTCTCAAACTTCCTTTCATGGAGAAGATGAAGAAGAAAGAAAAAGTTGTGCTTTAAAGTGCATGCACCATTCACACCTGAGAACTACATCTGGCAGAAAAAGTAAGACCAGAAAGAACTATACCCTTGCAGAATGTACTCAGAGAAAGCACTGGGTAGAATGAAAAATAAACAAAACAAAACATCAGTTCACACTCATCTCAGTCTTTGGAGCCCAGTTCCCTGTCTTCCTTCCCTGGTGGCTCAGATGATAAAGCGTCTGCCTACAATGTGGGAGATCCAGGTGCGATCCCTGGGTTGGGAAGATCCCCCTGGAGAAGGAAATGGCAACCCATTCCAGTATTCTTGCCTGGAAAATCCCATGTATGGAGCCTGGTAGGCTACAGTCCATGGGGTCGCAAAGACTTGGACACGACTGAGTAACTTCACTTCACTTCCCTGTTTTTTAGTGAGAACAAAGTTGGCAAAGTAGTTTTCTGCCTCAGACCACTGCATCTGTATACAAGGTAATTAATTACAAGTCATTTATACATCCTTACAATACCAGTTGGAATCAAGATTGTCAGGAGAAATATCACAACCTCAGATATACAGATGATACCAATCTAATGGCAGAAAGTGAAGAGGAGCTAAAAACCCTCTTGATGAGGGTGAAAGAGGAAAGTGAAAAAGCTGACATAAAACTCAACATTAAAAGGACTAAGATCATGGCATCTGGTCCCATCACTTCATGGCAAATAGGGAAAAAGTAGAAGCAGTGACAGATTTTATCTTCTTGGGCTCCAAAATCACTGTGAATGGTGACTGCAGTCATGAAATTAAAAGATGTTTGCTCCTTGGAAGGAAAACTATGACAAACCTAGACAGTGTGTTAAAAGTAGAGACAATCACCTTGCTGACAAAGGTCTATATATGTATAGTCAAAGCTATGGCTTTTCCGGTAGTCATTTGGATGTGAGAGTTGGACCATAAAGAAAGCTGAGCCCTGAAGAACTGATGCTTTTGAACTATGGTGCTGCAGAAGACTCTTGAGAGTTCTTGAACAACAAAGAGATCAAACCAGTCAATCCTAAAGGAAATCAACCTTGAATATTCATTGGAAGGACTAATGCTGAAGTTTCAAAATTTTGGCATCTGATGTGAAGAGCCAACTCACTGGAAATACTCTGATGCTGGGAAAGATTGAAGGCAAATGGAGAGGGGGTGCCAGAGGATAAGATGGTTGGATAGCATCACCAACTCAATGAACATGAATTTGAGAAAATTCCAGGAGATAGTGGAGGACAGAGGAGCCTAGCATGCTGCAGTCCGTGGTTTTACAAAGAGTTGGACACAACTTTAGTGACTGAACAATAAAAACAACCATCTCCTACTGAAAAATTCCTGGTACTGATCAAAGAATTTAACTTTTCTGCCTAAACTCAGAGAACTTAGAGATGGAAAAAAATAAGTGTAAGTTTATGTTAGAATCGAAAGATAATAAAAATTAGTGTAATTGTGTTTTGTCTATATCCTGGTATTATTTCCATTCATGGAGGTACTGAAAATAATTAAATGCAGGCATTTTCAATATTAAAAAAAACTAATCTATGACCCTGACATAGGAGAGTAATAGAATTTCAAAATTAGAAAAGATCTAAGATATCTTTTTGATTCTCTCATTTTATAAATCATATAACTATAGTCCTACAGTGTCACTTACTCAGGACCAGGCAGGATTTTAATAACCAGAGCACAGAATTCAGAATTTATGACCCTTATCCTAGATATCCATCTACCACACATGGGTTTCAATTGGATTTTCTTTTTACTTTGTGTCCTTCAACAACTCTAGGTACAGTATCTTAAAATTCAGTATTCTGTGTTTCATTACTAAGAGCTTTGTTAGGTATTATACCAACCCACATCAAGGTCCAATTTGTAAGAAACAGAGTGATCTAGATATCTTTTTGATTCTCTCATTTTATAAATCATATAACTATAGTCCTACAGTGTCACTTACTCAGGACCAGGCAGGATTTTAATAACCAGAGCACAGAATTCAGAATTTATGACCCTTATCCTAGATATCCATCTACCACACATGGGTTTCAATTGGATTTTCTTTTTACTTTGTGTCCTTCAACAACTCTAGGTACAGTATCTTAAAATTCAGTATTCTGTGTTTCATTACTGAGAGCTTTGTTAGGTATTATACCAACCCACATCCAGGTCCAATTTGTAAGAAACAGAGCAACTTGAGTCTGTCAAAAACTTTGCCATTCTGACAGTTGCCCTTAATTATGCTTAAACTGTGAATAGAAATAATGAATTTTAAATTTCTCAGACTCTGAATTTACATAAGCCAAAAGAATGTGCATATTTACCCTAGGATTCACTAGTAATATCATCAAAGCATCATTTGTAGGAAAATGGATCATCCAGCAATTTTTCATTACCTTGTTTCAGCTAAAATCCCCACAAAGTCAGGACTATCTTTTGAAGATAGTCAAAATCCTTTGAATCCTATTGGATTCCTAGAAAAACTAGAATATGAGTACACCATCTAAAGAGGCAGCCAACTATATATTAAGTTACGAGAATAAGTTGAAGGCTTTAAAGTACAGATTTAGTTACTGTATTTAAGTAGGGTTGGAGAAACTTAAACTTTTAAAAGTAGTGATGGCATTAAACTGTATCAGCTTTTACCCGTGCCTGTGTGTTCAGTCGTGTCTGACCTTTGCAACTGAATGGGCTATAGCCCACCAGGTTCCTCTGTCCATTGAATTTTCCAGGTGAGAATACTGGAGTAGGTTGCCATTTCCTACTCCAGGGAATCTTTCTGAACCAGGGATCAAACCCACATCTTCTGCCTCTCCTTCACTGACAAATAGTTTCTTTACACTGAGCCATTTGGAAAATCATCAACTTTCACCCATGTTAATATAATTTTATGTCAACTCCTGACATCACCATAGGCAGTACAGCAATCATGTGATGGATTCATTTAAGCCCTATGCTTCTTTTACCTCATCAACTCTAATTAATGGTCTTCATTCCCACTCCAACTACAATGACTGATCGTCTGAAAAATTCTGTTGCAAGCAATCTCACCCTCCTTACCCTCCCTCCTCCTACTGCTCTGGCCCTAAACATTCCCAGTCAGAGGTCCATCCTAGTCTCCTGATCTGTACACATATTCATCTACCTGGGTGTCCTAGAAAATACCGTACAATCACTTGAGTCAATGCTATGACCGATTTGAAAATTATAATTTTAGCGATCCACTCAAATCCCTTTTGTCCCCACCTGGTAAATTTCATTCTCATTCTTTGGTGTCTTTTCTAAAACTTTATCAGTTTATTCAATTATCTTTCTCATCAAATTATATAATCTCCTACTTCACAAGGACAGTACAGATGAATGAGGGTAATCAGGCTTGAACTGTTCCCATGCCCCTCCTTAATACAGAGAGCAGACCTCCATCAGTATTGGGAGGATCCTCCAGTTTCAGTGGATGAAGTAACCATATTCCTGCTCAAAACCAGCCCCAGTCCCAGGATTCTTTATTCTCCCCCTTCCTCATTCTCTTCTGGGACCTTCCTATGTGAGTTATCTCTTCCTTTCCTATGTCTTCAGCCACTGCCAGTCAACTGATCCCTTCTTTCAATTTATAAAGCTGCCTAAATTCTCTTGTTACTTTTTAAAAACAAAGCCATTCTTTGATTCTGTGTCATTTAAGCTTCTTTTGTCTCTTCTTCCCATAAAGGACAGACTTCTTAAGCTTGTCTTCACTTACTCTCTTCATTTCCTTCATCTCTTTATACCCCTTCTTTTAACTAGCTTCTGATTCTGCTCCCTCTGTGCTTGAAGGCAAATGTCAGAAACCACTTCTTTAATGCTCTCACCTGAAACTGCACTTTTTGAGGGTAACCAAAAACATAATATCCAAATCCAATGGGTATTTTTCAATCTTAGTCTTATTAGCCTCCCCGATGCTGAACTTCTATTATTGACAATCAATTTGTTCTCAAAATTCCCTCTTCTCTTGATTTCTATAACCTCCATCTGTTTTTCCTTAATCTCTCAGACCATTTACTTAGTCTTCATTATAGACCCTATCAATTTAAATGCCTTTCCTCCTTTCAATTTTTTATTGTGATAAAATATATGTAATATAAAATTTACCATCTTAATCATTTTAAGGGCTTCCCTGGTGGCTCAGATGGTAGAGAATCTGCCTGCAATACGTAAGACCTGGGTTTGATCCCCAGGTTGGGAGCATCCCCTGGAGGAGGGTATGGCAACACACTCCCGTATTCTTGCCTGGTGAATCCCCATGGACAGAGCAGCCTAGCAGGCTATAGTCCATGGGGTCACAAAGAGCTGGATGTGACTAAGCAACAAAGTACACAGAACAATTATTTTAAAAATACATCAGTGATATTGAGAACATTCATATTGTTGTGTAAACATCACCACCTTCTCCCTGAACTCTTCTCATCTTAAAAAGGCTAAAAGCCTGTATCCATTAAACTATATACTTTCCATTTCTTCCCTTTTTCCAGCTCCTGGCACACACCATTCTACTTTCTTTCTCTATGGTTTTTATTACTCCTGATACCCCTGCAATCATATAGTTATCTAGCTTTTTGTGACTGGCTTATTTCACTTAACATAATGTTCTCAAAGCTTATCTATGTTGTAGTTTATGCCCTAAGTCCCGTCCTTTTTAAGGCTGAATAATATTCCATTGTATTTATATACCATATTTTGCTTATTTATTCATCTGTCAATGGGCACTTGGGTTGCTTCCTCATTTATCTACTGTGAATAGCGCTGCTAACAACATGGGTGTATCAATAGCTCTTTAAGGCCTTGCTTTTAATTCTTTTGGACATATAGTCAGAAGTGGAATTTCTGGATCATATGATAAGTCTATACTTTATTTTTTGAGAAGCCATCATACTGTTTTCCATAGCAGCTTGCCCATTTTACATTCCCATGAATGGTGCATAAGGGTTTCAGATTGTCTTCATCCATGCCAACACTTGTTTTGTTGCTGTTGTTGTCGTTGTTGATAGCAGTGATCCTATTATGTGTGAGGTGATAGGTCATGATTTTGACTTGCATTTCCCTAATGAATAGTGATATTGAGCATCTTTGCATGTTTTTATTGACCATTTGTAGATCTTCTTTGGAGAATTAGCTATTCAAATCCTTTGCCAATTTAAAAAAAATTGTATTGAAGTATAGTTGATTTATAGTGTTCTATTAGTTTTAGGTGTACAACAAACTGAATAAGTTATCCATATACATATATCTACTATTTTTTAGATTCTTTTCCCATATAGGCCTTTACAGAGAATTCAGTGGACTTCCTTGTGCTACACAGTAGGTCCTTGTTGATTATCTATTTTATATATAGTAGTGTATATGTCAATCCCAATCTCCCAGTTATTCCTCCATGACACCATAGCTTTCCCCACTGCTAACCACAAATTTGTTTCTATATCTGTGACTCTATTTCTATTTTGTAAATAAGTTTATTTATACCACATTTTTAGATTCTACATATAAGCAATATCATATAGCATTTGTTTTCCTCTGTCTGACTTACTTCACTCCGTCCATGCAAATGACATTATTTCACTCTTTTTTGTGGCTGAGTGATTATTCCATTGTATATAAGTACCACATCTTCTTTATTCATTCCTCTGTCTGTGGACATTTTGGTTGCTTCCATGTCCTCGTTGTCATAATAGGCACTTTTTAATCTGTTTCTTCTTTATATGTTGTTCCTCCCCTGGAGCCTGTCATCTCTCTGCTTATTTTCTCATTGCACCTTTTATCTCCAAAGGCTCGTGACTTTTCTGTGCTTTACATGCCTATGACTTCTACTCCTGACTTAGATTTCCTGTCTGCCTGCGTTTTTCTCTATTTCCCTAAAGTGAATGCTTGGGTTATTAATCTTAAGTCTTTCTTCTAGCATATCTATTTAATACTATAAATTTCACTCTGAGCTCTGCTTTCATGGTATATCACAAATTTTGATAAGTTTTATATTCACTTAAATTTAGTTTTTAATTTTTTTAATTTAAGAAAATATTTTTAATTTGAGAACTCTTTTTTGATCCATGTGTTCTTAAAAATGTTTTGGTTAATTTCCAGAGATCCAGGGATTTTCCAGCTTTCTTAATGTTATTGATTTCTAGTTTAATTCTCTTAAGGTTTTCTATGATTTCTATTATTTTATGTTTTGATGGTGTATATGGTATAATTTATGCTCAGAATGTGTTATATACTGGTGAATATTCTGTGTGAACCTGAAAAGAATTCTTACTGTTATTGTTAGGTTGAATATTCTTTACTGTCAATTAGGTAAAGTTGCTTGATAGTGAAGTTCAGGTCTTCCATATCCTTGCTGCTGCTAAGTCGCTTCAGTCATATCTGACTCTGTGCGACCCCATAGACAGCAGCCCACCAGGCTCCCCCGTCCCTGGGGTTCTCCAGGCAAGAACACTGGAGTGGGTTGCCATTTCCTTCTCCAATGCATGAAAGTGAAAAGTGAAAATGAAGTCACTCAGTCATGTCCGACTCTTCACAACCCCATGGACTGCAGCCTACCAGGCTCCTCCATCCATGGGATCTTCCAGGCAAGAGTACTGGAGTGGGGTGCCATTGCCTTCTCCAACCATATCCGTACTTGCCTTCTACTTGATCTATCAATTACTGATAGACAGCTACTGAAGTCTACAGCTATAACAGTGGATTTGCTTGTTTCTCCTTTCAGTTTTATCAGTTTTTACCTCCTATATTTTAATGCTTCTGCGTTAAATGCTCACATGATTGCTATCTTGTAGAATTTACCTCTTTATCTTATGTCATGACCTATTGACCCTTGAAGTCTGTTCTGAAGTCTACTTTGTCTAAAATTAATAGAATACTCTAACTTTCTTTTTATCAGTATTGTCATGGTGTATTTTTGTGTGACGTCGCTCAGTCATGTCCGACTCTTTGCGACCCCGTGGACTGTAGCCCACCAGGCTCCTCTGTCCATGGGATTCTCCAGGCAAGAATACTGGAGTGGGTTGCCATTTCCTTCTCCAGGGGATCTTCCTGACCCAGGGATCGAACCGAGGTCTCCTGCATCGGAGGCAAACGCTTTAACCTCTGAGCCACCAGGGAAGTGCGTTCTAAATGTTTTGTTTTGTTTTGTTTTTTACCTATTGTATTTTTACCTATCCCTATACTTCTAACATATTTGAGTCTTTATATTTTAAGTGAGTTTTCTGCAGACAACATAGAGTTGCATCTTGTTTTTTTGATCATATTGATGATGTCTTTTTATTGGTTTAATTAGGCCACTCACTTATAGTGATTATTGATATAGTTGGATTAATATCTATGATGTTTGTTAATATTTTCCGTTTATCCTTTTTCCCTCCATCATTTGTTTTAAATTGTTTCCTTCTTTATTTCATCCTTCTCTCAGCCTATTAAGAATGTGTGTGTGTGCATGCATGCTAAGTCACTTCAATGTCTGACTCTTTGTGACCTCATGTATCTTGACAGACCCCTCTGTCCATGGGATTCTCCAAGCAAGAATACTGGAGTGGGTTGCCAGGCTCTCCAGGGGATCTTCTCCATCCAGGGGACTGAACCTGCACATCTTCCATCTCCTGCATTGGCAGGCAGGTTCTTTACCACTAGCACAACTTAGAAAGACCCCTATCAAGTACATGTCTCTTTAAAATTACCTTATAGTCATTATCCTACAGTTAATAATATAAATTTTAAACTAGTCTAGTTCACTGTCAAATAATGTTATACTGCTTCATGTAGCTCAGGTATCTTATAACAGGATATCCTCAATTTCTCCCTTTAAGTGCTTATGGCATAAATGACATTGCTTTCTCTTATTCTGTTGTAAACTCACCAATACACTACCATCACTGTTGCTTTAAATAGTTATCTTTTACCTTAAGAATGAAAAGAAATATTTAATAGTCACTCATTACTTCTCTGATGCAAACTTTTTCCTATGTAGATTCATGTTTCTGACCCATATTATTTTCCTTATGCCCGAAGAATTTCTTTTAAACATTTCTTATAAGAAAAATCTGCTGTTGACAAGTTTCCTAATTTTTTGTTTGTCTGATAAACACTTTACTTCTCCTTTGCTTCTGAAGAATAATTTCACTGGATGTTGAATGCTAGGATAGTGATCTTTCTCTTTTAATACTTAACATATTTCACTCCTCTGCCTTCTTACTTCCATGAGTTTTGATTAGAAGTCTGCTTTAAGGATATAAAGTCAATATACAGAAATTCATTGAATTCTTATATACTAATAATGAAAAAATCAGAAAGAGAAATTAAGGAAACAGTCTCATTCACCACTGCAACAAAAAAAGAATAAAATACTTAGGAATAAGCTTGGCATCCAGTCCTATCACTTCATGGGAAATAGATGAAGAAACAGTGGAAACAGTGTCAGACTTTATTTTGGGGGGCTCCAAAATCACTGCAGATGGTGACTGCAGCCATAAAATTAAAAGACACTTACTCCTTGGAAGAAAAGTTATGACCAACCTAAATAGCATATTCAAAAGCAGAGACATTAGTTTGCCGACTAAGGTCTGTCTAGTCAAGGCTATGGTTTTCCTGTGGTCATGTATGGATGTGAGAGTTGGACTGTGAAGAAGGCTGAGCACTGAAGAATTGATGCTTTTGAACTGTGGTGTTGGAGAAGACTCTTGAGAGTCCCTTGGACTGCAAGGAAATCCAAGCAGTCTGTTCTGAAGGAGATCAGCCCTGGGATTTCTCTGGAAGGAATGATGCTAAAGCTGAAACTCCAGTACTTTGGCCACCTCATGCAAAGAGTTGACTCATTGGAAAAGACTCTGATGCTGGGAGGGATTGGGGGCAGGAGGAGAAGGGGATGACAGAGGATGAGATGGCTGGATGGCATCATGGACTCAATGGACATGAGTCTGAGTGAGCACTGGGAGTTGGTGATGGACAGGGAGGCCTGGTGTGCTGCAATTCATGGGGTCGCAAAGAGTTGGACATGACTGAGTGACTGAACTGAACTGAAGCTTATCTAAAAAGATAAATGAGTTATATGTAGAAAACTATACGATGCTGATGAAAGAAATCAAAGATGACATATACAAATGGAAAAATATACCATGTTCCTGGCCTGGAAGAATCAATATTGTGAAAATGACTATTCTACCCAAAGCATCTACAGATTCATTGCAATCTCTATCAAATTACCAAGAATATTTTTCACAAAAGCAGAAAAAATTTTTCATAATTTGTATGGAAACACAAGAGGCCCTGAATAACCAAAGCAATCTTGAGAAAGAGGAATGGAGCTAGAGGAATCAACCTACTTGCATTCAGACTATACTACAAAACAACAGTCATCAAGACAGTATGGTGCTGGTACAAAAACAGAAATATAGACCAATGGAATAAGATAGAAGGCAGAGAGATAACCTAGTACGCATATGGGAAAACCTTGTCTTTGACAAAGGAGGCAAGAACATACAATGGAGAAAGACAGTCTCTCCAATAAGTGGTGCTGGGAAAACTGGACAGCTATGTGTAAAAGAATGAAGTTAGAACACTGTTAACACTATACACAAAATAAAATAGATTAAAGCCCTAAATGTAAGACAAGAAAGTATAAAACTCTTAGAGGAAAACATAGGCAGAACACTTTTTGACATAAATCACATCAAGGTCCTCTATGACACACCTCCTAGAGTAATGAAAATAAAAAAAAAAATAAACCAAACAGGACCTAATTAAACTTAAAAGTTTTTGCACAGCAAAGGAAACTATAAACAAGGTTAAAAGACAATTCTTAGATTGGGAGAAATAATAGCAAACAAAGTAACCGACAAAGATTAATCTCCAAAGTAAAAAAGTAGCTAATTCAGCTCAATATCAGATAAACAAACAACCCGATCAAAAGTGGTCTGAAGTCCTAAACAGACTTTTCTCCAAAGAAGACGTACAGATGGCTAATAAACACATGAAAAGATAGTCAGCATCACTCATTTTTAGAGGAATGCAAATCAAAACTACAATAACATATCACTGCACACCAGTCAGAATGGCCATCATCAAAAAATCTACAGACAATAAATGCTGGAGAGGGTATGGAGAAAAGGGAAACCTCTTGCATTATTCATGGGAATGCACATTGATACAACTTCAAGGGAGAATAGTATGGAAATTCAACTAGGAATAAAACTACCGTAGCTAGGACATGGAAGCAACCTAGATGTCCACTGACAGACAGAGAATTGCATATGGAGGTTGTGGTACATATATATAATAGAGCATCATTCAGCCATAAGAAGAATGCATTTGACTCACATCTAATAAGGTGGATGAAACTAGAACTTGTTATACAAAGTGAAGAAAATCAGAAAGAGAAAACAAATATTGTATCTTAATGCGTATATATGCAATTTAGAAAGACGGTACCGAGGAATCTATTTCCAGAGCAGCAGTGGAGATGCAAACATAGATGCAGACTGTGGACATCAGGTGGGAAGGAGAGGGTGGGATGAACTGAGAGAGCAGCACTGAAACATACATACCACCATATGTAAAATTAGATAGCAGGCGGAAATCTGCTCTATGACACAGGGAACTCAAATCTGGAGCTCTGTGACAACACAGAGGTGTGGGATACGGGGTGGGAGGTGGGAGGGAGGTTGAGTTGGGATGGGGCATATGTGTACCTATGGCAGAATCACGTTGATATACGCCAGAAGCCAAGACAGTATTATAACAATTATTCTCCAATTAAAATTAATAAATTCAAATTAAAGAAAGAAGTCTGCTTTAATTCTTATTCTTGCACCTCTATAAATAAAATATGTTTCCCCCTCTCCCCTCTGCCTTCTTTCAAGATTTTTCTTTTGTCTTTAGTTTTCTACAGTTTGAACATGAGATAGCTAGGTGTATTTGATTTGGTTTGGTATTTGGCCTGCTTGGAGTTCTCTGATCTCTTTGAATCTATGGTTTTCTGTCTGTCATTAAGTTTGGAAACCTCTAATCTATTATTACTTCAAATAGTTCTTCTTCTATTTCTGGTTTTCCAATTACACATATGTTACAAGTTTTGATACTGTCTCTAAATTCATAGATGTTCTGTTTTTCTATTTTCTCTTTGGATTTAAGTTTGGGAAGTTCCTATTGCTACATCTTCAAACTGACTGAAGTTTGCATCTTATAACTCTTCCAGCTGTAATCCACTCTTTCTATATTAGGGTTTTGTTGGTACAATGGTAAGGTGTGGGGGAAGTGAGCATTCTATAATCTTTGTATTAAATTTCAGTATTGACTCAGCCCTACAGGCTATGAATTTCACAGGAGTTTCCCCAGTGCCAGCACCCTACTCCCTTCCCTGGCAGTGGTGTTTATAATCTATTTCCTTAAAAAAAAATCTAAATATTGAAGTACAGTTGATTTGGGCTTCCCAGATGGCTCAATGATAAACAATTCACCTGCAGAGCAGGAGATGTGGGTTCCGTCCCTGGGTCAGAAAGATTCCCTGGAGAAGGAAATGGCCACCCACCCCAGTATTCTTGCCTGGGAAATCTCATGGACAGAGGTGCCTAGAGGGCTACAGTCCAGGGGATTGCAAAATAATCAAATATGACTTAGCAACTAAATAGCAACACACCGTGGTTGATTGACAATGTTTTGTTAATACAATCTACATCCTTGATAGACCTAACCCAGGTTGACTATGTTCTTCCCTTAGATAAGAGAGGAAAGCTGGAAGGGTCTGGCATTGGAAAAAAAAACTCCTTTCCTCAAGCTGGGTTAAAACTGGCCATCTTTCACTGAGAGCAGATCTTGTTATGGAGAATGCTCTAGATGGGTAGCATATCTTTTCATTAGCTACCCTATCAGAGTCGTGAAGGGATAATTCTTAGATCTTCACCGTGAATTCCTGATGGTAGAACCCAGAAATGTGTGAGAACTTTCCCTAAAACTGTGCCCCAGGAGTTCAAACTGTCTCCTAAAGTAGTTGAAAGTGTCTTATAAGATAATGTACCTAAACCACTGAACTTAACTACTGAAACATAATACTCAATAAAGTCAGGTTTTACTGTTATAGTAACTACAGCCTTAGGTTATACATTATATTTGAGTAATATAAGAATAATTAAACTGCCCTCAAGGAGTTAACTACTCAGAAGGAAATTCTAGACGTAGAGAGATGATTAATATATATTACAATAATTACTAAAAGGTGCTCTAGCTGCATGCGCGCATGCTGAGTCTCTTCAGTCATGTCCAACTCTTAGCAACTCAATGGACTGAGTTCCTCTGTCCATAGGAACTCTGCCCCCAAGTTCCTTTGTCTATGGGATTCTCCAGGCAAGAATACTGGAGTGGGTTCCCGTGCCCTTCTCCAGAGGATCTTCCCAACACAGGGATTGAGTCCATGATTCTTTTATCTCCTGCACTGGCAGGTGGGTTCTTTACCACTGGTGCCACCTGGGAAGCCATCTAATGGCCTGAGGGGAGCAAGGAAAGGTATATTGGGGATGTGTTATATCCTATTTCCTAATAAAGTTACTAATAAACTGCTGCTGCTGCTAAGTTGCTTCAGTCATGTCCGACTCTGGGTGACCCCATAGATGGCAGCCCACCAGGCTCCCCCATCCCTGGGACTCTCCAGGCAAGAACACTGGAGTAAGTTGCCCTTTCCTAATAAACTAGCCAACCAATATATACTTAGCATCTACTAAGTGCTAACCTTAAGAATTAATCCTTAATCTTTGGTTAAGGATTTCTTAATACTCAACAAAATTCCTAATTTGATTTTTGACCTTTAAAAGCAGAAAGGGCATGTATTATTTTCGTTCAAAAACTGGAAATCAAAGAGGACAAGTGACTTCCCCAAGTTTTCACAATAAGGTTTTGTTATAATAGAGACAAGATTTCAGGGCACATAAAGTTTAGAGCAAATCCTATCAATTATACCAGAATAAATATATTTATTTCTGTGTAAAAGAAATGAGTCATTCTGTATTTTTTTTTTCTCTCAGAGTAAGCAGTCATTCAATTTAGAGCATTTTCAAAAAGAAAAGGGTGAAATTTTTCCATATCAATGATATCATTTGAAACAGATTTGTTATCTAGCGCTTTCTACATCACCTAAAAAGTTTCAGTTAGAAAAGATCATATTGCAATAACTGGTTGTTCTAGTATATTTTTCCCAGTCTTCAACTGAATCATACCTAAAGTAGATACTAGACTGTACACTGTAAAATGAGTGAGAAATGTGATCTCACTGGAGTCAAAATACCAAGACAGTCTAAAGTGGGCATAAAATTGGGAAATTGGTACTCACTTAGCTCAGCACTTAAATTACCTACAGTGAAGAAAGGCAGCTCTAAAATCCTTGAGACAGTTGCTCTACTGAGAAACAATTAAATCACCCGTTGGTTTCTTTATATTGAAGATAATAATACCCTAAATATTACACAACAAAGAAATGGCTTGTAGATCTGCCATGAAGTGAATAAGAAAAATAGTTTGGACTTCAAAATGGAAGTCTCCCATTTTCTGCCATTGAACCAGAGCATATTCAGCTCACAGAGAGATTACCAAAAACATTTTCTCCAAACTTATTTTATAAGTTTCCATTTGTGCTCGTAATAACAATTGCTATCATCTCAGAGCCCTCGCTTCCTGCTGGTTTCTTGAAGAAGATTCAGAGGTAATGACTGAATGAGTAAATGATAAATCTTTATTGTATTGGATGCTTTGGGACACAGTCTATTAATTATCCTATTAGGTGGCCATCCCAGAAGGACACTCTGAGATTAAATCTGATTGAAAGTGCAACAATTCTATGGTATGTACACATAAGCTAAAATTAAGGCATGTTTCTGCTCGGAATGTAGAGAACTGTAAAGAAGCCACTCTCTTCCTCTTATAGTAACAGCAACAAACACAAAAGCCAAAGAAACTGCACATTTTTTGCTTTTTTGAACCTATCAGAGAGTTGAATCCATATAGTCCAAAATCTAAGGAGATAAAATACAGAACACCAGCCCTTTTTTACCAGGAGCAGATGTTGCTGGAAAACTGTGAGAATAAGTTGGTCATAATTGTTAACATGTTGATAGAAGTCAACTGTGGGTTGGGCAAAGTGTGGGATCTCTGGACACTGGAGATACAGATTCCACATATACTTGTAAGCTCTTCCCCATGGACCTCACAGAATAAAAGGGAAAAAAAGAAGAAAACTGGGTGATTCCAAAGGGGGCATCCATTGTGGTACAGCCTTGAAGAGGGGAACATCAGCCACCATGGGAAGAGAATGAAGCCCCACTGAGATCCTTCTTCCTGGCTTTCCTTATCACCACTAAGGAACCAAAGTCATGGGATGGAAGGGAGCACTAATATCATTGCCCTTAGCATACTGGTGTAATCTTTTCTGTCTGGGGAAGAAAATAGGGAAAAGTTCTTAAGAGAGTAGGTCTTAAATGTTATTCTACACAAAAATGAGATAATTACATGAGAGGATGGTGTTGTTAACTATCTTTATTGTGTTAATCATTTTTAAATAAATGCATGTTTCTAACCATCAGATTGTATGTCTTAAACTTCTGTATGTTGTATGTCAATAATAAAGCTAGGGAAGGAAATAATAGGAAATTCTGCTCAATATCTGTAACAACTTCATTGGGAAAAGACTTTGAAAAAGAATAGATTAACGGTATATGCATAACTGAATCATTTTGTTGTATATCTGAAACTAACACAATATAGTTAATTGATTGTAGGCCAA
Organism: Madoqua kirkii; assembly: GCA_006408675.1. Lineage (NCBI taxonomy): Eukaryota > Metazoa > Chordata > Mammalia > Artiodactyla > Bovidae > Madoqua > Madoqua kirkii. The sequence goes on along the minus strand of SJYC01047137.1, from coordinate 19,205 downwards.
TATAAATTTAAAAGTTTAAAAGAATAAGTCTTCATCATTGATACATATACACTACTATATAAAATATAGATAACTAATACGGACCTACTGTAAAGCATAGGGAATTCTACTCAACAGTCTGTAATGGCCCACAAGGGAAAAGAAACTCAAAAAAGAGTGAATATATGTATATGTATAACTGACTCACTTTGTTGTACACTGGGAACTAACACAATATTTAAGTCACCTATATCCCAATAAAATTTTTTAATAATTTTTAAAAAGGAATAAAATAATAAAATTATTGAATTAGAATTGTAAAAAAAAGATGGAGAGGGAGAGGGTGGGAAGATCTGGGAGAAGGACAACGAAACATGTATATAATCATATGGGGGATGAAGCACCAGTCTATGTTCAATACAGGATACAGGATGCTTGGGGCCGGTGTATGGGATGAACCGGGGGGATGGGCAGGGAAGGGAGGTGGGAGGGGGCTTTAACATGGGGAGATCGTCCACACCTGTGGCTGATTCATGTCAATGTATGGCAGAACCAATGCAGTGCTGTGAAATGGAATAAGCATTAAACAAAAAATAAAAATTAAAAAAAAGAGAGAGAAAAAAAAAGATAAACAAATGAATCAATGAAACAAAACAGATTTAAGAATATATCCACATGGTAATGTATATAGTGGCAAATAACCCATACGGGAGATGCAAGAGATGCAGGTCAATCCCTGGGTTGGGAAGATCCACTGGAGGATGTCATGGCAACTCACTCCAATATTCTTGCCTGGAGAATCTCATGCACAGAGGAGCCTGGTGGGCTATAGTCCATGGTGTCGCTAAGCGTCAGACATGACTGAAGCAACTTAACACACGTGCACGCATGGATCTGGGTCAGAAGTACAGAAAGCAGTTGAATGGATAAAGACAGTCTTTTCCACAAATGATGTTGAACAATTTGATACTTATATGCAAAATATTTTAAAAATGTGACCCCTTCTTCACTTTATATATAAAAATTAACTAAAATTATATATTTAAATGTAAAGCCTAAAACTATAAGATGTCTGTAAGAAAAGATAGAGTAATTATTGTGACAGTGGACCAGGCAAAATTTATTTTGATATTTCAGCAAAATATTACTCATAGAAGAAAAAATTAAACTTTATAAGAATGAAAGGCTTTCACTATTTAAAAACAAAAGGGCACAGACTAGTAAAAAAATATTTAAAAATCACAAGCCTAACTAGAGATTTGTATCTAAGAATCTATATATAGAAAACTACCTCTATCTATATATGGAGAACTCTAAAGCACAACAATTAGACAACATTCCAATATAAAAATGGTTAAACAATTGGACATTTCAATGAAGACATTGTATAGATGCTAGAAAAGCACATGAACAAAATGCTCAACTTTGTTAGTAATTAAGGAAATGTAAATTTAAAACACAGTGAAATACTACTACACAACTGTTAGAATGGTTTAAGTTTTAAATTAAAAAAAGACAATACCACACACTGATGAGAATACAGAGTAACTGTAGATCTTGTATGCAACGATTAAGGATATAAAATAGCACAACTGCTTTGGCAAACAGTTTGAAAGTTTCTTACCAAGGAAGATAAAAACCTACTCTATGATCTAGCAATCTCACTCCTATAGATTTATCCATGAGAAATAAAAATGATGCTCTCACATAAAAACCCATATGTAAATGTTTATAGCAGCTTTATCCATAGCCACTAAAAACTGATACAACTGGTGAATGGATCAACAAACTGAGGAACATTGACATAATGGAATGTTACTCATCAGCTAAAAAGGAATGAAATACTGATACATGAAATAATATGGGTGAATCTCAATGCAATTTACTAACTGTAAAAAGCCTAGTCAAAACAGAGTGTACAATCTTATCTATGACGCTCTGGAAAAGGTAGAACACAATGGATGGAAAATATCAGTGGTTGCCAGGGGCTGGGGTAGAGAGAAGTGCTTACTTCAAGGGAGAAGCCTGAAGAAATTTTAGGGATTGATGGAACTGTTCTGTACCATGATTATGATATAAATACAGATCTCAAAGTATTTATAAAACTCTATGAAATGGACACCATACACCGTGAGTTCTACTTTTATGTAGATTTTTTAAAATTTTAAACTATACTGGAATAAAATTAGATAAAGCATGTTTTAAAGGACTAATGGGTGGAAAAAGTGCAGAAAAGATTTTATTTTGAATTTTCAGTCTCTTGGAAAAACAGAATGTATGACCTCCCCACTGGCTCAGCAGTAAAGAATTTGACTTCAATACGGGAGACACAGGAAAAGCAGGTTTGATCCCTGGGTTGGGAAGATCCCCTGGAGGAGAGCATGGCATGGCAACCCACTCCACTATTCTTGCCTGGAGAATCCCAGAGACAGAGGAACCTGGCAGGCTACAGTCTATAGGGTTGCAAAGAATCAGACACAATGGAAGCAACTAAGCACCAAGTAATAATTAAACACATACCAACAGAAAAGTAAATATTAATAAAAACAGACTGCAGTAGAAATAACATTAGAGAAAGCATCAGAAGATCCAGTCTGAGGCCTCAACCTGTACCACCTTCCTCTATGTCCTGGGAAAGGTCACTCGACCATCTCAGTTTCATCCATAGTAAAATGTTAGTATTTTATAGGGGAACTACATGGACTTTTCTCTTAGACAAACAGGACTCATTCAAATCCTACCACTTTCAATTTTATATTACGCAATGTTGAATAAGTTATGAAACTTTATGGAGTGACAGTTTCATCTATAAGATGGCAATAAAAATACTAATGAGTAAATTGATTCACATTTAATAAGGTGCTGTATTTGGTGAGGCTGTGTGGAAATAAGTACCTTCTGCATTTGATTGCATTTTTTAAAAAAATCTCAGAGATTTTTACAGTGACTACTTCTGTGGGAGGGTGGAACAATGGGAATCTGGTGAAAAGGAGCAAAGAGGAGGAGGGAGAATTTTCAGAAAACTTTGGTAATAAATCATACAAATGAATTCATTATCCAAAATACAAATATAAAAAATTAAATACATGAAATGTAAAGAACCCGTCTCGAGACTGGGCACACAGAAGACATTTATAAGATATTCCATAAACAGTGGTGTTGGCAGCAGGAATGACCATGATAAAACTAGCCTAGAAAGGATTCAAGAGGATGGTGTTCATTCGAACATGTAAACACTTTCACAAAATATAAGCACAGTCTTATTGGTAGATGCTATTTGGGGATTCAATATCATTTAGGTAATTTTCAAGGGTATTTACAAATCTAACCTTCTCTAATAAAACATCCTTGTTAGTGAAACACTTTACTTTCACTTTTCTAGTATCTCATTTTTCATATCTAGCAGGCAGATTATCTACTTTAATTAAATGCTTTTCACAAATCAACTAAGTCTTATTCTTAAATGAGCTAACTATGTTATTCTAAATATTAAAATACTGGCCTTCCTTACTGAAAGCTTTGAGCAAATGTTTGAAGTTGCATTTACTTAAAAGAAACCTGACTTCATACAGTAGCTATTAAATGAGAACATTTCAGCGTGGCAGCCTGTCATATAACACAGTACACGGCAGTCTAATGCCACGTGCTGCAATTCCTTGTGACAACGTGCTTCCATGTGTCTATGGTATCCTGCTTTTCATAACAGCTGATTTCACAAAAAGTGGGTAAATTTGTGGGTAAATTTGTGCAATAAGATTATGATAGTGGAATATCTAGTTTCTTATTGTGCTATTCGCAGTCACAATCCCATGAACTACAGCCCACCAGGCTTCTTTGTCCATGGGATTTCCCAGGCAAGAATACTGTAGTGGGTTGTCATTTCCTTCTCCAGGGGATCTTCCTGGAGAAGATCAAACCCAAGTCTCTTGTGTCTCTCGCATTGCCGATAGATTCTTTGCCATTGTACCACTTGAGAAGCCCAAAAATGGATTGCCATTTCCTTCTCCAGGGCCTGGCAAACTCTCCTTTTCCCATTTCAAGCTGTCATTGAGTCATCATAAAAGTACTCCCATACAGAAGAGCTGCATAGAATGCTGTCTTTCATCAGCTACTGTCATCTTCTTAACAAGGCAGATGTCTCTCTGGTTTAGCTTTGTCAACATAGAATTCATCATTGAAGTCTACTATTGCCCAAGAGTTGAACATTCATGAGTATGATATGCTGTGTATCCTTCCACTATCCAGGGCCCTATTCACCATCATACAGTATTCTAAATCTCTATTTAGGACAAACCCACACTATTTCAAAATATTTACGTGATAGCAATTTTGCATCATGAGACTGAGGATGAACTGAGTTATGTCCAGCATAAGGGTTTATCTTTTTCTCTTTTCATTTATATGGAAAGCACTACTACTTTTAATGAATACTAGCTCTTGTTAGCATCTCAATACTTTCACTGTTGGCCAGTAATTATTCCACAGTTCACTGCAATTTATTTCATTTCATCCTCAAAGAAAGGCCACAGAATAGACATTCTGTCCATTTCACAGATGAGAAAACTGAGGCTCAGAGAACTAAATAAAATTGACCAAAAATCACTCAACCATAAATAGAAGAAGTTGGATTGGTACCTCCATTTGTGTGATCTTCCAAATAAGCTCTTTCTAGTGTAGTATGTTTTCTCCCCTCAAGACCCAGTACCATCATTAGTATTTCTTCCTTCTGTCATACTGCTTACTGCATCGAGTGTAATAAGTATATAATGCTGAGAGGAAATTCTTCATGGCATTTCTGAACATCTTTAGACAAGCTTTCTAATGACATTCATATACCAAACAGCCTTGGAAGATAGAGATATGTCTCTTCTGAGGCAAAGGAAAATTTGTTTCCTCTCTGGGATAATAAAGCAGATTTTGCTAACAAGTCTCTTACAAGAATGAGGGAAGCAGTGTTTCAAAGCTCAGTGTCATTAACTTGGACACAAACCCACTGTGTGTACTTTATCTATCTGGGCCTCTTTCTACACTTCCTGAAAAAATGTGGTCAACTGGAGAGCAGAATGGCCAACCACTTCAGCATACTTTCCTTGAGAACCCCATGAACAGCATGAAAAGGCAAAAAATATGACACTGAAAGATGAACCCTCCAGGTCAGTAGGTGTCCTCATGCTGCTAGAGAAGAGTGGAGAAATAGCTCCAGAGGTGAAAAGACTGAGCCAAAGCGGAAGCGACATTCAGCTGTGGATGTGTCTGGTGATGGAAGTAAAGTCCAATGCTGTAAAGAACAATATTGCATAGGAACCTGGAGTGTTAGCTCCATGAATCAAGGTAAATTGGAAGTGGTCAAACAGGAGATGGCAAGAGTGAACACTGACATTTTAGGAATCAGTGAACTAAAATGGACAGGAATGGGCAAATTTAGTTCAGATAATCATTGTATCTACTATTATGGGCAAGAATCCCTTAGGAAGAGAGGAAGTAGTCCTCACAGTCAACAAAAGAGTCCAGAATTCAGTACTTGGGTGCAATCTCAAAAGCGACAGAATGATCTTCATTCATTTCCAAGACAAACCATTCAAAATAACAATAATCCAAGTCTAATGCCAAAGAAGATGAAGTTGAACGATTCTATAAAGAAGACCTATAAGACTTTCTAGGACTAACACCAAATAAGATGCCCCTTTCATCACAGAGGACTGGAAAGCACAAATAGGAAGTCAAGAGATACCTGGAATAACAGGCAAGTTTTGCCTTGGAATACAAAATGAAGCAGGCCAAACAGTTTTGCCAAGAGAATGCACTGGCCATAGAAAACACCCTCTTCCAACAATACAAGAGATGACTCTACACATGGACATCCCAGATGGTCAATGCTAAAATCAGATTGATTATATTCTTCACAGCTGAAGATAGAGATGCTCTATACAGTCAGAAAAAAACAAGACTGGGAACTGACTGTGGCTCAGATCATAAGCTCTTTATTGCAAAATTCACACTTAAATTGAAGAAAGTAGGGAACATCACTAGGCAATTCAGGTAAGACCTAAATAAAACCTTTACCATTATACAGTAGAAGTGACAAGTCAAGGGATTAGTTCCGATAGACAGAGGGCCAGAGGAACTATGGACTGCGGTTTGTAACATTGTACAGGAGGCAGCGACCAAAACCATCACCAAGAAAAAGTAATGCAAAAAGGCAAATTGGGTGTCTGTGAAAGCCTTGAAAATAGCTGACAAAAGAAGAGAAGCAAAAGGCAAAGGAAAAAAGGAAAGATACATCAATGTGAATGCAGAGTTCCAAGGAAGAGCAAGGAGAGATACAAAAGCCTTCTTAAGTGAACAATGGAAAGAAATAGAGGAAAACAGTGGAATGGAAAGACTTGTTTCAAGAAAATAAGAGATACCAAGGGAACATTTCATGCAAAGATGAATACAATAAAGGGCAGAAAAAGTATAGAAGAGATTAAGAAGAAGATTGAAGCAGAAGAGATTAAGAAGAGGTGGCAAGAATACACAGAAAACTACAGAAAAAGGTCTTAATGACCAGTTAACGGTGATGGTGTGGTCACTCACCTAGAGCCAGATATCCTGGAGTGTGAAGTCAAATGGGTTTTAGGAAGCACTACTAAGAACAAAGCTAGTAGAGGTGATGGAATCCCAGCTGAATAATTTCAAATCCTAAGAGATAAGCTGTTAAAGTGTTGCACTCGATATGCCAGCAAATATGGAAAACTCAGCAGTGGCCACAGAACTGGAAAAGGTCACTTTTCATCTCAATCCCAAAGAAGGACAATGCCAAAGAATGTTCAAACTATCACACAATTTCACCCATTTCACATGCTAGCAAGGTAATGCACAAAATCTTTCAAACTACGCTTTAACAGTACATGAACCGAGAACTTTCAGATATACAAGCTAGACTCAGAAAAGACAGAGGAACCAGGGATCAAATTGACAACATCCCTTGGATCAGAGAAAAAGAAAGGGAATTCCAGGAAACATCTATCTCTGCTTCATTGCAGAGAAGACAATGGCACCCCACTCCAGTACTCTTGCCTGGAAAATCCCATGGGTGGAGGAGCCTGTTGGGCTACAGTCCATGGGGTTGCTAAGAGTTGGACACGACTGAGGGACTTCACTTTCACTTTTTACTTTCATGCATCAGAGAAGGAAATGGCAACCCATTCCAGTGTTCTTACCTTGAAAATTCCAGGAATGGGGGAGCCTGGTGGGTTGCCATCTATGGTGCCACACAGAGTCGGACACAACTGAAGTGACTTAGCAGCAGCAGCAGCTGCTGCTGCTTCATTGACTACACTAAAGCCTTTGACTGTGTGGATCACAAAAAATGTGGAAAATTCTTAAAGAGATGGGAAAACCATACCAGCACACTTGCCTCCTGAGAAATCTGTATGCAGGTCACAAATCAAGAGTGAGAACTGGACATATAACAGTGGACAGGTTCTAAATTGGTAAAGGAGTATGTCAAAGCTGTATATTGTCATCTGCTTATTTAACTTACATGCAGAGTACATCATGTAAAATGCCTGGCTGGATGAAGCATAAGTTGGAATCAAGATCAACAGGAGAAATATCAATAGCATCAGATATACAGATGACACTTCCTTAATGGCAGAAAGAAATGAGGAACTAAAGTGCCTCTTGATGAAGATGAAAGAGGAGAGTGAAAACATGGTTTAAAACTCAACATTCTAAAACTAAAATCATGGCATCTGGTCCCATCTCTTCATGGTAAATGGATGGGGGAAAACAGAAACAATGATGGACTATTTTCTTGGGCTCCAAAATCACTGCAGATGGCAACTGCAGTCATGAAATTAAAAGTCACCTGCTGCTCGGCAGAAAAGGTATGGTAAACCTAGCCAGCATATTATAAAACAGAGACATCACTTTGCTGACAAAGATCTGTACAGTCAAAGCTATGGTATTTCCAGTAGTCATGTATGGATGTGAAATTTGGACAATAAAGAAGGCTGAGTGCCACAATATTGATATTTTCAAACTGTGAAGCTGGAGAAAAGAACTAAGAGTACCTTGTACAGCAAGGTATCAAACCAGCCAATCCTAAAGGAAATCAACTCTGAATATTCATTGGAAGGACTGATGCTGAAGCTGAAGATCCAATAACTGGCTACCTGATGCAAAGAGTAGACTCATTGGAAAAGACCCTAATGCTGGGAATGATTGAGGGCTGTAAGAGAAGGGACGATGGGGGATAAGATGGTTGGATGGCATCACTAACTCAACGGACCTGAGTTTGAGCAAGTTCCAGGAGAGAGTAAAGGATAGGGAAGCCTGACCTGCTGCTGTATATAGGGTAGCAAAGAGCTGGACATAATGAGCAACTGAACAATAACAACTACACTCTCCACTATGGGACTTGTGGCATATAGGACAGAATGGAACCAATGAAAATATGACCTATGGAAACAAATCAATTATAGAAGCTCAGCCTTCCTGATGTGCTAATAACGATGTCCTGGTGGCCTCATGTGGCAGGCTAACTTGTTAGCTTGCAAGCAGGGCAGAATCGTTGTCCCCTTACAGTTCTTGACAGCTGCAGGCACTCTATGTATACCTGCTGAATTTTTAAAGTGTATAAGGCAGTATTCAAATATTTTTCAATTTAGTGAATCATGGCTATATAAAAAATCTCCTATGAGTAATATTTCACTAAAGACTATTTTGCTTAGGCAGATAATTTATTTTCTGATACACAGTAACAGAACTTGATATAACCAACTGGACAATCTTATGATCGCCTTACCTCTTTTATAATACTAAAGAGTAATTTCTGTAGGAATAAATAAAGCCCATTTTTTATTCTGAGCAGCCAGACTGTACTGTAATCTAGTTATGATTATAAGATTAATTCTTATAATAATAAATAAAAAATATTTGAGTCTCACTGTCCAAAGCCAATGAGATTAGGTTCAGATTCTATTTTGTTTTACTATGAAAAGACAGAATGCAATATTTAACTCTAAAAACAAGTGTTGTTGTTTTTTTTTTCTAGCATCGTTTCAAGTGTATTTTTTGCCTAGTGAAGATTCTCACTTCAGCTGAGTCATGAGTTACCTACCATTGTTTTTAGGCATTTTAAACTGCAAATACCAGCAAGAATTAATCAACCTCTATTTCTTTTGTTCTCAGATTATCTTCCTAAATCAGGGGCTTCTGATCTTTAAACTCCTGTGACTTAATTTATAAGCATAATAATGCAATGTGCACAATGAGTTGAGCACACTGTTTTTTGGAGATAATACAGAGTAATAAAAAATAAAACAAAGGGGAATTTGAGCAGAGGGAAATAAAATCAAGAAGCTAGTATTAAGAGATTTTTTATGATATATGTTTTCCTTTCAAGGTTCAGTTCAGTTCAGTCGTTCAGTTGTGTCTGACTCTTTGTGACCCCACGACTCGCAGCATACCAGGCCTCCTTGGCCATCACCACCTCCTGGAGTTCACCCAAATTCATGTTCATCGAGTTGGTGATGCTATCCATCCATCTCATCCTCTGTCATCCCCTTCTCCTCCTGCCCCCAATCCTTCCCAGCATCAGAGTCTTTTCCAGTGAGTCAAATCTTCACATGAGGTGGCCAAAGTACTGGAGTTTCAGCTTTAGCATCATTCCTTCCAATGAGCACCCAGGACTGGTCTCCTTTAGGATGGACTGGCTGAATCTCCTTGCAGTCCAAGGGACTCTCAAGAGTCTTCTCTAACACCACAATTCAAAAGCATCAATTCTTCGGCACTCAGCTTTCTTCACAATCCAACTCTCACACCCATACGTGACCACTGGAAAAACCATAGCCTTGACTAGACGGACCTTTGTTGACAAAGTAATGTCTCTGCTTTTGAATATGCTATTTAGGTTGGTCATAACTTTTCTTCCAAGGAGTAAGCATCTTTTAATTTCATGGCTGCAGTCACCATCTGCAGTAATTTTGGAGCCTCCAAAATAAAGTCTGACACTGTTTTCACTAGTTTTGAGCTATTAATATGTTTGTTCATTCTACTAGACTAGGCTTCCCTGGTGGCTCAGTGGTAAAGAATCCACCTGCCAATGCAGGAAACTTGGGTTCAATCCCTGGGTCAGGAAGATCCCTTGAAGAAGGAAATGGCAACTCACTCACTCCAGAAATTTTGCCTGGGAAATCCCATGGACAGAGGAGCCTGATGGGCTACAATCCATAGGGTCTCACAAGTTGGACACAACTTAGCAACTAAACAACTACAAATTTTACTAAGCTATTAATTTGAAGAGGATTGGAGAAGGAAGGGCATCTAGAAAGAAAGGAGGCCTATTAAACACTGGCAAGTTTTTGAATATTCTTAGGCATTTAACAGTTGGATATGCTGGCTGTCAGGAAAAGTAGAGGACAGGCACAACACCCAGATTCTTGAGTACCTAGTTTTGAAACAAATTTCTCTATTCCCTCCGTAAACTCTGATTTTTTTTCTCTCAAGGTCACTTTCCACAGATAGCATACGTGGGGAAAGAAGAGAGGAGATGTTCTTGAGTGTGTTTCCTACTGCGAGTTACCTGTGCCTTTATCTGTGGTTCAGACTGCAGCTGACAACACAGTGTATTTTAAATCAATAAAGGGGGACCAGCCCTCTTCTTAATGCACATTGTTTTACTCTTACTGTTTTCAACCGTCTCATACTCTGCCAACAATCTGCTTAGCCAGTGCTCCCAAGCTCTAATAAACCTCAGAATCATGTGGAGAGCCTTAAACCTCAGACTCTTGCCCCTGTCCCTTGATTTTATATGCAAGGTGGGGACATGGATTTGCTTCAGGAACAGCTCTGAGGGATGCTGATGCTGCTGACTCTGCAAGTATCACTGTGGCCCACTCCATCATCAAGAGCACAGAGCAGCAAATGGACCAGACTTTGAGGCTTTTAGCTTCTACATTTTTCTCCTTATGAAGATTAATGTTAAGACTGGGTGAAAGGGGAAACTATGGCTTTTATGCTACCGTATCACTGTGATAGCCATAGAGAAGATGCCACGTTAGGGAAGCCTGGCCCGCTACAGTCCATGGGGGTTGCAGTCAGACAAGATTTAGCAACTGAACAACAAAAGCAATTTTGCTTGAATTCCAAGGGCTATACTCAAGCTATCTTTTTAGCTTTAAAGTTCCATTAAAGCCAAAATGATTGTGTAGTAAATTGCCACATATTGGAGTACTATAAATCTGTCTGGTCTCTAATATGTTCTATGTATAACCAGTTTCCATATAGCCTAAGGTTGAAAATGTGGTAGCTACTGATAGCTCATTAAATTAATAAAAATAATATTATTATTATCAGTACCTAATATTATTACTGATATTATTATCAGTACCTAATATTTATTAAGACTCTACTAAGAATCAAGGGCAGAACGAGTGCTTTCTCAAATATTATGTAATGTGATGTCACTAGAAACAGAAGATCCGATTTTTACTTTGGTCACATGATATGGTATGGCTCTCTGAAAAAGGAAAGTGTTCCTTGCTCAGTGGTGTCCGACTCTTTGTGACTCCCATGGACTGTAACCCACCAGGCTCCTCTGTCCATGGAACTCTCCAGGCAAGAATACAGGAGTTGGGTAGTCATTCCTTTTCCAGGGGATCTTCCTGACCCAGGGCAGGCAGTCTCTTTACCCTCTGAGCTATCAGAGAAGCCCATGACTCTCACCATATATAAAGTTGCCTCCAAAACTTACAGAACTCTATTTTATTGTGTGTAGACATAGCTTTTGAAAAATAATTACACTCCCAACCCATTTTTTTAGGTCAGCATTATCCTAATACAAAAACTAGACAAAGACTTCACCACAGAAAGAGTATAGACCTTGTTCCTGAGCACAGACACAAAAATCCTTAACTTTTTAGTTTTTACTTCTGGAAAACAATCATAGAAAAAAATCTCATAGCTCAACACAACAAAGGGATACCACTACAAACTTAAACAAGCAATTTAAATCATATATAAAGTTGCCTCCAAAACTTACAGAACTCTATTTTATTGTGTGTAGACATAGCTTTTGAAAAATAATTACACTCCCAACCCATTTTTTTAGGTCAGCATTATCCTAATACAAAAACTAGACAAAGACTTCACCACAGAAAGAGTATAGACCTTGTTCCTGAGCACAGACACAAAAATCCTTAACTTTTTAGTTTTTACTTCTGGAAAACAATCATAGAAAAAAATCTCATAGCTCAACACAACAAAGGGATACCACTACAAACTTAAACAAACAATTTAAAAAATTCATGTCAATGTATGGCAAAACCAATACAGTATTGTAAAGTAAAATAAAGTAAAAATAAAATTAAAAAAATCATATTTCAACTGATTTTTAAAAAAGACTATACCAAGGGCTGGTAAGAAGGCAAAGCATAGATCCTTCATATATTTCTGAGAGAAATGCTAAAAAGTACAACCCCTTTGGAAAATAGTTTGATAGATACTTTAAAAATAAATATACATTTATACAACCCACTAATTTCACCCTTAGATATGTACTCAAGAGAAATGAAAATGAATTCTCACATAAAGACTCATTCAAATGTTTACAACAGCTTTATTTATAGTCACCAAAAACTGGGATCTGATAAAATGCTCACCAGTTAGATAAAGAAGGTACACTGCAGCCACGCAATGGAATCTCACTCACTCGGCGGAAAAAACAGTCTACTGATACATGGAACATCCTGAATGAATCTAAAACATATTGTGCTAGGTAAAAGGATCCAGACATGAGGGGTGACAAAAATATTCTGCTTCCATATATGTATTTTATTTAGATGACCTTTTGAAAAAGACAAAACTGTAGGCACAGAATTTAGATAAGTGGTTGCCATGAACTGGGAATGTGAAAAAGTGATCGATTGTAAATGAGTATGGGAAAACTTATTAAGACAATAGAAATATTTTATATATATATTTTTGGTGTGGTTATTACACAACTCTGTACAATTATTAAAGTTATTGACATAGATAAAAATATGTGCTAAATGAAACTTGTCACATTTTAATTATTTTTTCTTTTGGGGGAAAAAGTTTGTATTAAGAAGTGTTTTGGGTGGTGCAGAGGGTGCTCCGCAGAAAGAGAGAGGCAGTGGAACTTCCCTCAGCAAAGCCGAGGGGTCCCCGGGAGAGGTGAGCCTGCTGTCCACCACCCAGGCCCCCAGCAAGCGAGAGACAATCAGCCACAACAGGGGTTCTGTCTGAGCAGTCCCACTTTATTGCCACAAACTCCCAGCTTACATAGGCAAGCAGGGGGATTTTAGGAGAGACTTTCAATAGTTGCACCAATCACATTAAAGGTCAAATTGTCATGTGCCTTCATTATAACAGGAGTCTATGGAGATCACATGCTATTTACCTGCACGGAAATCAAGATAGCCAATCAAAAATCTTTGACAAACAACATAGACCACACCCCCATCTCTTCCACCAGGTGCAATCTTAGTTTCCAACCTCAAAGCTAGCCCCTCTTCTTTTTAAGGTTTCCCCATTTAGCGCCCCACAGGGTGAGATAGGCTGGAAGGGGGGATGGCTGCTCAAGAGTGAGGGGACATATGTATACCTATGACTGATCCACTTTAGCGCTTCACTGGCTGATCCATGTTGATGTATGACAGAAACCAACACAATATTTTAATCATCCTTCAATTAAAAAATACATTTAAAGAAAAAAAAAAAGAAGAAGCATTTTTCGGCAACCCAGATGTTAGGAGCTGGGAAAATTTCCCCATCTCTTCTGATCCTCTGAGAAATCCACATTTCAGTCGTCAAGCGCCTCCTCAAGGTCAAATGATGCATTAACTTTAGTCACAAAAACCTAGTATCTCAAAGAATTTGTTATGGCCTAAAATTTAACAATAAAGGATTAATTTTCCTCAACCTGGCCTTAAGTATTTTTACATTGCAGGGAGAAAGTGTTTTCTCTAGTAGGATCATATAACTGCACTGTTATTTTCTTTATGCCTTTTCATCAGAGAAATCTAGAACAAAAATGATCTCTTTGGGGAATTGTATGTTTCCTAAAGCTCTGAAGAATAGTCAGCACAGGGTGCTATCCTCCCATTTTGCTAACAGAGCCCACAGAACTTTACCCTCTCCTGGTTTGGCTTTGTCACTGCTGACTTCTCAATCAGGACTGACTTAATCTATTCAGCCAGTTGCACAGTTCCACGGACTGTCTGTGATTTGCAAACCCACTTTTAGTTATTAATTTATTTTCCAGTTGTATAAACATCCAAGGCTCACAGAGTCTAGCTCATGTAGTGAGAAGGCCAGGAATTGTAATTTTTCAAATCTTTTCCTTTTCTTTTTTGACCCACTTAACTCATTTCTCCCACCCTGCAACCCCACCTCTGGCACTCACCAACCTGTTCGTTGTATCTGAGCTCGGTTTGTTTGTTTGCTGTTTCAGTTCAGTTCAGTTCAGTCGCTCAGTCGTGTCCGACTCTTTGCAACCCCATGAATCGCAGCATGCCAGGCCTCCCTGTCCATCACCAACTCCCGGAGTTCACTCAGATTCACGTCCATCAAGTCAGTGATGCCATCCAGCCAACTCATCCTCTGTCGTCCCCTTCTCCTCCTGCCCACAATCCCTCCCAGCATCAGGGTCTTTTCCAATGAGTCAATCCACATATAAAAGAGACCATGGGACATTTATCTTTCTCTGTCTGATATGTTTCACATAGCATAATGTCCTAGAGAACCACCCATGTTGTTACATGTGGGAAGATTTTATTCTTTTTTAAAGCTAAATAGTATTCCATTGTGTGTGTGTATATATATATATCAAAATTTTCTTATGCTTTTCTTCTTTTAGCCATACCAGGCAGTGTGTGGGATCTCAGTTCCCTAACCAGGATTGAACCTGGACCACAGCAGTGAAACCTTGGAATCCTAACCACTATATTAGAAGGGAACTCTCAGTATACATTAAAATGTCTTTATCCAATTACCCGTCAATGGTCACTTAGGCTGTTTCTATGTCTTGTCTTGAAAGAGGAGAGTGAAACGCTCATTTAAAATTCAACATTCAAAAACCTAAAATCATGGCATCCAGTCCCATCAGTTCAGTTCAGTTCAGTCACTCAGTCGAGTCCAACTCTTTGCGACTTCATGAATTGCAGCTCACCAGGCCTCCCTGTCTAACACCAACTCACGGAGTTTAATCAAACTCATGTCCATTGAGTCAGTGATGCCATCCAACCATCTCATTCTCTGTCATCCCCTTCTCCTCCTGCCTTCAATCTTTCCCAGCATCAGGGTCTTTTCAAATGAGTCAGTTCTTCACATTAGGTGGCCAAAGTATTGGAGTTTCAGCTTCAACATCAGTCCTTCCAGTGAACACCCAGGACTGATCTCCTTTAGGATAGACTGGTTGGATCTCCTTGCACTCCAAGGGACTCTCATGAGTCTTCTCCAACACTATAGTTTAAAAGCATCAACTCTTTGGCGCTCAACTTTCTTTATAGTCCAGCTCTCACATGCATACATGAATACTGGAAAAACCATAGCCTTGACTAGATGGAATTTTGTTTGCAAAGTAATGTCTCTGCTTTTTAATATGCTGTCTAGGTTGGTCATAACTTTCTTTCCAAGGAGTAAACGTCTTTTAATTTTGTGGCTGCAGTCACAATCTGCAGTGATTTTGGAGCCCCCCAAAATAAAGTGTGTCACTGTTTCCACTGTTTCCCCATCTATTTGCCATGAAGTGATGGGACTAGATGCCATGATCTGAATTTTCTGAATGTTGAGCTTTAAGCCAATTTTTTTATTTTCCTATTTCACTATCATCAAGAGGCTTTTTGGTTCCTCTTCACTTTCTGCCATAAGCGTGGTGTCATCTGCATACCTGAGGTGACTGATATTTCTCCCAGCAATCTTGATTCCAGCTTGTGTTTCTTCCAGTCCAGTGTTTCTCATGCTGTACTCTGCATAGAAGTTAAATAAGCAGGGTGCCAATATACATCCTTGACATACTCCTTTTCCTTTGGAACCAGTCTGTTGTTCCATGTCCAGTTCTAACTGTTGCTTCCTGACCTGCATACAGATTTCTCAAGAGGCAGGTCAGGTGGTCTGGTATTCCCATCTCTTTCAGAATTTTCCACAGTTTATTGTGATCCACACAGTCAAAGGCTTTGGCATAGTCAATAAAGCAGAAATAGATGTTTTTCTGGAACTCTCTTGCTTTTTCCATGATCCAGCGGATGTTGGCAATTTGATCTCTGGTTCCTCTGCCTTTTCTAAAACCAGCTTGAACATCAGGGAGTTCACGGTTCACGTATTGCTGAAGCCTGGCTTGGAGAATTTTGAGCATTACTTTACTAGCATGTGAGATGAGTGCAATTGTGCGGTAGTTTGAGCATTCTTTGGCATTGCCTTTCTTTGGGATTGGAATGAAAACTGACCTTTTCCAGTCCTGTGGCCACTGCTGAGTTTTCCAAATTTGTTGGCATATTGAGTGCAGCGCTTTCACAGCATCATCTTTTAGGATTTGAAATAGCTCAGCTGGAATCACTTCATGGCAAATAGATGGGGAAACAGTGGAAACAGTGACAGACTTTATTTTCTTTGGCTCCAAAATCACTGTGGATGGTGACTGCAGCCATGAAATTAAAAGACACTTGCTCCTTGGAAGTATGACAAAGCTAAACAGCATATTGAAAAGCAGAGACATTACTTAGTCAATGTCTCTAGATCCATCTAGTCAAAGTTATAGTTTTTCCAGTTATCATATGGATGTGAGACCTGTACCATAAAGAAAGCTGAGTGTCAAAGAATTGATACTTTTGAACTGTGTGTTGGAGAAGACTCTTGAGAGTCCCTTGGACTGCAAGGAGGTCAAACCAATCAATCCTAAAGGAAATCAATCCTGAATATTTTTTGGAAGGACTGATGCTGAAGCTGAAGCTCCAGTACTTTGGTAACCTGATGCAAAGAACTGACTTATTGGGAAAGACTCTGTTGCTGGGAAAGATTAAAGGCAGGAGGAGAAGGGGATGACAGAGGATGAGCTATTTTGGGTGACACCATCAACTCAATGGACATGAGTTTGAATAAGCTTCAGGAGTTGGTGATGGATAAGGAAACCTGATGTGCTGCAGTCCACGGGGTTGCAAAGAGTCAGACATGACTGAGTGACTGAACTGAACTGAATGTCTTTTCTACTGTAAATAATGCTGCAATTAACATGAGAGTGTTTTTTAAAGGAATTGAAAACAATTTTCTTTTTTATTTGCCTGCAGCCTTTATAATTTAGGAAAAGTTGTAGGTATTCCTTCGTTGAGAGGATATGCTTGCTTAGTGTTTTAGTCATTTGATACAAGCAGAACATTATCCAGAGTTTTATCAGGAGCATGAATTTTGAAGGAGGAGGAGAGTTGTGCATTTTCTTATCTAAGATATACAAGTTGTACACAATCCTTGCTTAATAATTGTTTAATATGTATTGCTGCCAAATACCTGAATGAAGCATCAAAAGATAATAAAGGTAACATTCAAACAAAATTTTATTTTAGTATCATTAAGGATAATAATGCTAATTAATAACATTTCTCTAAAATTAAATCAGTGTTTATAAAAATACAAATAATCAGACACCATGGGAGGATACCTATAAACCAAATCATCATTTTGAACTGAGTAAATAAATAAAACTTATTCTGTTTTTCCTACATGAACAGTCCCACTGGATAATTCAAAGGTAGCTCAGGGGAAGTTTCTCTTAACAGAATACTATAGCTAATAAATCAAGAGGAAATGATAAAATTAAAGTATCACTACTTAGAAATAGGTTATACCCCCCATCCCCCCAAAAAAGAAATAGGTTATGGATCCAGAGATTAATCATCAATGGCCATTAATATCACAAAGAAAGTTAGACAATCAGACATTATGTGTTCTGAAGGGAGAAAGGAAACATATATCAAAAATAAACACACATATACAATCGGAAGATGATTCAAATGCTTTAGTCATGACAAAAGGCAGAAGAATATGTAAAACAGCATGGAACGGTAATCACCACTATCCAGGATGTGGGAAATAATTTTCAGAACAAAGGTATTTCATTTCTTTGACACATTAATCATAATGGAAAAAAGGGAGTAAGAATGGTCTATAGATTGAGAAAGCCTTAAGAAGCATGTCATTCATGTTCAATGTGAAAAGATTATCTGGTTCATGCTTCAAACTATAAGTGAAATATGACATCTATGAAAGAATAATGCAAACAGTAGCTACTAAGTATTCTTAATAATGTCTGACAATTATACTGAATTCATGATTATAAGAAGAGTCATTGTCTTCTAAAGATGCATGCCAAAACAAATAAGAAGTGAAGGAAAGAGTTAAGAGCTGGGACTACAGATAAAACAGGATTGGTCATCAGTCTGTAATTATTGAATCTGGACAACGGGTACAATGGAGGTTCATTAAAATTTTGATTAAACTTTTAAGTTAATTAAACTTAAGTTTTAAGTGCTTATAATTTTCCATAATAAAAAATTAAGGAGATACAGAAACAAAACTAAATACAGAACACAAAAGTAAAATGTTTCTTGAGCTTATTTTAGGTGGCTCTAACAATCATATCACAATTTCAAACCTTAATATAGTCAGTACTTCAAGGTATGAAGAGGCTTCATCTTTATTATTTTCTCCTTTAAGATATAAATTTCATTTGCCCTTTCTAATCTTGTAACTAATGAGCTCTTCAGTTATACTTCTCATTCAATATTTTAAAACCAGAGTTCCTTTCAAGATGACCCTTCAAAATGCCCTTTATCATCATCAGTTTGTTTCTCAGCCTTACACTAGCGCTTCTAGTATTGAGAATTAAACAGTCTTATACAACTTTTTGCAAAAATGTCTTATACAGTTCATGGTAAAAATGTAAAAAGTGGCTGGAAAGTTGACTCTGTTTATCACAACAACTCTTCATATTCCTTTATAAATTATTCCAAATGTTGTCTTCTTATTATAGAGGCATGTTCTATACTTTTGGCTCTGCTCACTGAAAGCAATACTAGTTTCTATGAATGAAAAGACTACTGTACTTTCTTTTGTCCTTTCCTTAGTCGATAGGATGAGATATACATATATGAGATATGAGAATACATATTTTTTTCCACTCCTTTATTCAGCAAGTATTCAGGACCTACTAAGGGTTCTGAGGAGGA
>SJYC01047136.1:0-17406 GCA_006408675.1 Madoqua kirkii | reverse complement strand
AGCTTCTCCATCTTTGGCTGCAAGAATATAATCAATCTGATTTCAGTGTTGACCATATGGTGATGTCTCTTGTTTTGTTGGAAGAGGGTATTTGCTATGACCAGGGCGTTCTCTTTGCAAAACGCTGTTAGCCTTTACCCTGCTTCATTCCGCATTCCAAGGCCTAATTTGCCTGTTACCCCAGGTGTTTCTTGACTTCCTACTTTTGCATTCCAGTCCCCTATAATAAAAGGACATCTTTTTTGGGTGTTAGTTCTAAAAGGTCTTGTAGATCTTCATAAAACCGTTAAGCTTCTTCAGCATTACTGGTTGGGGCATAGACTTGGATTACTATGCTATTGAATAGTTTGCCTTGGAAACAAACAGAGATCATTCTGTCGTTTTGAGATTGCATCCAATACTGCATTTTGGACTCTTTTGTTGACCATGATGGCTACTCCATTTCTTCTGAGGGATTCCTGCCCGCAGTAGTAGATATAATGGTCATCTGAGTTAAATTTACCCATTCCAGTCCATTTTAGTTCGCCGATTCCTAGAATGTCGACGTTCACCCTTGCCATCTCTTGTTTGACCACTTCCAATTTGCCTTGATTCATGGACCTGACATTCCAGGTTCCTATGCAGTATTGCTCTTTACAGCATCGGACCTTGCTTCTATCACCAGTCACATCCACAACTGGGTATTGTTTTTGCTTTGGCTCCATCCCTTCATTCTTTCTGGAGTTATTTCTCCACTGATCTGCAGTAGCATATTGGGCACCTGCCGACCTGGGAAGTTCATCTTTCAGTGTCCTATCATTTTGCCTTTTCATAATGTTCATGGGGTTCTCAAGAATACTGAAGTGGTTTGCCATCCCCTTCTCCAGTGGACCACATTCTGTCAGACCTCTCCAACTTGACCCACCATCTTGGGTGGCCCCACATGGCATGGCTTAGTTTCATTGAGTTAGACAAGGCTGTGGTCCATGTGATCAGACTGACTAGTTTTCTGTGATTATGGTTTCAGTGCGTCTCCCCTCTGATGCCTTTTGCAACACCTACTGTCTTACTTGGGTTTCTCTTACCTTGGACGTGGGCTATCTCTTCACAGCTGCTCCAGCAAAGTGCAGCCACTGCCCCTTACCTTGGACAAGGGGTAGCTCTTCACGGCCGCCCCTCCTGACCTTGAACATGGCATAGCTCCTCTCAGCCTTCCTGCACCCGTGCAGCCACCGCTCCTTGGAGGTGGGGTGGCTTGTCTTGGCCGCTGCCCCTGACCTTGGGCATGGGGTAGGTCCTCCTGGCCACTGCCTATATGGGCCTTTGTAGGCAAAGTAATGTCTCTGCTTTTTGGAGGGAGGGAGGGATGAATGGAGAACAGAGGGCTTTTTAGGACAGGGAAACTATTTTGTATGATATTATGATGGTAGACACATGTCACTGTACATCTCTCCAAATCCACAGAGTGTGCAACTCCAACAGTGAACCTGAACTGTGAACTGTGTACTCTCTTAGTGGTGCCTTCCACAGGGCGGCATCCCACTCCGGTAGGAGGTGCGGATAGTGCAGGAGGTCATGTGTGTCAGGGACCAGAGCGTGCATGGGAACTCTCTGTACTTTTTGCTTAATTTTGCTGTGAAGTATGACTTCTCTGAAAGATAAAGTCTGTTTAAAAAAATTAACAATATCCTGCCTATGGGCTGCATGTGGCCTGAGAGTCTACTGTCTACCAACATGGGGCCCTTGAGAAATTGACCCTACTTCTTCAAACCCAAGTACCACTTGGCTGCAAGACTTTATTTTTCCCATCAAGTGCACATATTAAGTAAGAATATTTTCATACTTCAGAGATGCCTGTACCTGCCTGCCAGATGCCCTGATTGCCCCAAAGTAACAAAAGCAGCCATAACGAGGTGAAACAGGTCTAGGCCACAGCCCAGGCACCCTGTCTGGGGTTGAGTGGCAGTCTTGAGGCTCTCTGAAATAAAGGATAGTTCAAGACCTCGCCGCTGCCTTCTTGACCCCTGGGGTGTCTAGGCTGAAATCTTTGTGGTCACCAAGGGGTGATGGGACACCTGAGGCAAACAGGGATCACCCCCCTCGGCCTCAAGGATGGAGACAGGGCCTGGTCCTGCTGCAGAGGGCCTGTGGAGGAACTCATATCTGGGGGTCCGTGACACAGCGGCATGAACACTGGCCCAAGGACACACATGATGTTGGCTGGAGGGTGTTATAGGACCCTGAGCAGAGACCAAGAAATACCACCTCTCAGAGCCCCTTCCGCTTGGGTCTCAAAATCACGCCAGCAGGCAACCTCGTCTCTGTGGTCATGGCCAACATCAGCTGCCACAGTGATGTTGACAGTACACACCTGTGATAGGGCGTGATGGAAATGGCAGTTTACCTCCATGATCTCTCACTGTAAGACCGACAACTCCAGTCTAACCCTGAGAAAAATATCAGACAAATTTCAGTCGAGAGGTTTCTAACAAAACATCTGACCAGGAATCATCAAAACTTTCAGGTCATCGAAAACAAGGACAGTGTGAGGAGCTTCCCTGCTGGTCCAGGGGCTACGACCCCACGTTCCCGATGCAGGGGGCCCAGGCCTGATCCCTGTCAGGGAACCCGATCAACATGCTGCCTCAACTAAAGAGCCCATGTGCTGCAGCTAAAAGAAACCCACGTGCTGCAGCTAAGACCTGTCACAGCCAAATCAATGAATATTAGAAAGAGAAAAATCAAGGGAAACCTGAGAAACTGTCAAAGCCAAGAAGAGCCTATGGAGACATGATGACTAAACGTTACGTGATATCTTGGGTGGTATCCTGGAGGAGGAAAAAGCATTAGGTCAAAACTCTAAAAGTCTGAATAAACTATGGACTTTAGTTCATAACAATGTACTTGTGTTGGTTTGTTCATCCTAACGAATGCGCGATGCTAATGTGTCATAGGGGAAACCGCGCAGGTGGGAGGGGGCAGCGTGGAGTCCCCTCAGTTTCCCTGCAAATCTGAAACCGTTCTAAAAAAAACTGAAGGTTATGAATTAAATAAAGTCTATTCATTAAAAAGCACATGCACACCATAGGACTTTGGGTCTGATAATGTGGGTTTACGTGGTTGATTTACTAATACATACAGCTTTTGTCTGTATGACCTTGGACAAATTATTTTAACCCCTTTAAGCCTCTGTTTCATCTTTTGCAGTGGAGGACTTTTCAACTGACTGGTTGTTTGGAGAATAAAATAATACTTTGCCGATGAAGGGCTTGACACAATGCCTGGCACAAATGTGGTGCTCATTAAATGATAAGGGTTATTATAGGCCGATATTTACATATACGTGTACTGGAGTTATTGTGGGGGTGGGTTTTTAAATTATTCTATTATATTATTTTTAAAACAATACTGTTGTTTAAAAAATTGTCAACCAGTACCATTGCCTGCAGAAACAGTTTTTTGTGTTCAAGCCAAAAGCGCTAATTTTATAATGAATTATGTGGACATTAGACTTATAGATACTTGCCTTTGGGGTTGAGTTGGGACTTGGGTGGGGGCTCATTATTTATCTTTTTGAAGCTGGGGCTTCATTTTTCCCAGGGACTCAGTTTCCCTACTTCATCCACTGTGCTCAAGGGTCTGTGGGAGGTGATGAGTAAGTCTGTAGATAGGCCAAGAGGGTCTCTGCAAGAAAGGCGATTGAGACCCTTGACATTCGGGGCATGTGATGAGAAGCTCCTCCTCCAGAGAGGGGATCTAGCCTGGGAATCAGGGTACAATACTGTGGGAGGGAAGGGTGGCCAGGGTGCCATTTCTGGGCACAGCCCCTTCTGGTCCAGCCACTGGCGTCACATTCTTCAGCACAGAGACCCCTAGTGGTGCACACCAACCAACAAAGGCTGATTGGATGGGTCTGAGCTACCAGAGCATAGGGTACCGCAGACAAAACCAGTCACAGTCCTGGTTTCCTGGGTGGTGGGTGGGAGTTCCTGCCACAGTACATGGGATCTAAGAGACTTTGATGCAGAGTCTGTTTCTACAGAAAAGCTATGTGGTGACAGCTGCAGCTGAGGCCATGGTCAGATTTCCTCAGCAACCCACTCCAGTTTCTTGCCTGGAGAATTCCATGGACTGAAGAGCCTGGTGAGCTGCAGTCCACGAGGTCGCAAAGAGTCGGACACGACTGAGTGACTTTACTTACTTACTTCCCTACTTCCTTCTAGGAGACAGTATTCAGGTCTTACCTTCTGGACCAAGTAGGCCCTGGATCACTTGCTCATAACAGAAGGGCCACTGGGGAAGAAGGACTTTTTTCAGAGGATGCTCTAATTTGGCCATTAAGAGATATGTGACCTTATTTTTTGCTTTGAGGTGGAGAAATGGACATAGTGGTTACCCACATGGATTTCTATACACACGGATCTTTTTGACACATTTATAAACATGCACATGAATGCATACAGGAACAGATATATACACATACTTACACATATACATCCACAGACATATATACACATGTACACACGTGCACACAGAGATACACTGCACATGCACACATGCTTATACACACATCCACATACGCACACACACTAGACATAATACACACAGGTGCCCTCACATGCTGCCCACTCTGCTTTATTTTCTTGGCAAGAAAAGTTCTTGCCTTTTTTGCACTCAGCTTTTCTTTCCAAGTCCTGGATTCATGGAAAGGGCTTATAGCAAGAAAGAGAGGGATGGAGAAGGAGCTGGGGAGTAGCAGGCCATGTAGAAAGAAGCTAACTTGTTTCTGCAATTGATAAATGGGGTGAGGACCAATGACACAGTGGGTATTAAAACTCCTTTCTAAACTCAATGATATTTGCAAACTGACATGAGCCCCCCAGAAGCAATAAGAGAAAATGTAATCTGAGACCAAATTCCAATCTCTCTTAAAAGTGGGGCTATTTAAAGAGCATTAATGCATCCCTTGCTTGGAGTGCCTGTGTCCCCAAGTAAATATTAGCCACAACCTGACTGTGGACACTGGGAATAAAAAAATATAGACCCATCATACTCGCATAGAGAGCTTTCTGCCACAAATAAACATGAGACATTTTGGATATCCTAAAATGACTAAGTATAAGGGTTATGAAGAAACAGCTATTGGATTTTTTGGTCATTGTAAAAACAGTATATATTTGTTATCAGAGACTTAGAAAAATGTAAAGAGTAAAAATCTTTCCACCCAGAGAAAACTAGTATTATTTTAAATAAGTATTTAGAATATATTGTTATCATTTAAGTGTGAAAACATTTAATATATCTATATCTTCATGTAGATATAGACAGAGCTATCTTTACACTTGCAAATGGACTTCCCAGGTGGCTTGGTGGTAAATAATCCTGCTAATACAGGAGATGCAGAAGACTTGAGTTCGATCCCTTGGTCAGGAAGGTCCCCTGGAGTAGGAAATGGAAACCCACTTCACTATTGTTGCATGGAAAATTCCATGAACAGAGGAGCCTGGTGGGCTAGCATCTATAGAGGTTGCAAAGAGTCAGACATGACTGAGTGAGCACACACAGACACTTGCAAACATTGTTTAAAATTTGCTTTTCCATTTAACAATAGATGTTAAACACTTTCTTATTGCTTTTCATATCATTTCAAGTAACCAAGATGAGCATCTCTGCCAGTACACAGACCTTCTCAAGAGATCAAGATTCAAGAACACACAGGCAAGCGGACAAACCAGCTGCCCTGCCCCCACCCTCCTCTAACCCCCTCCATCCCTGGAGAGGAGGGGCTGCCACAGCAAACTTGGATGTTCAACATCCTCAGAACATGTGCGCACATCTGGAGGAATGGCTACAAAGATTAATGTCATGCTCAGTGTCAGAATCCCCCTTGACATTTCCTCAGTTTATCCGAACAATTTAGGGGAGCCCTCTGGGGCGTAGGAACCACACTCTGCAGTGCAAGGCCAGCACTTAATCTCTTGAATCCTCATTTCCCTGGAGATGTTAATGCAAGTTTTATTCTTTAATTGCTAAAACAATCAGGTCCTGTACAAAACAGATATAGCAAGAACTTGAAAGAACTTAAGGCAAGAATACAAAAAAGGAAAATCTGGACACATTGGGTTAACAGGAATTTTAACGTATACTCTTGCTGGCAAATCCCATGGACAGAGGAGCTTGGTAGGCTGCAGTCCATGGGTTCTCTAGGAGCTGGACATGACTGAGCGACTTTACTTATGCATTGGAGAAGGAAATGGCAACCCACTCCAGTGTTCTTGCCTGGAGAATCCCAGGGATGGGGGTGCCTGTTGGGCTGCGGTCTCTGGGGTCGCACAGAGTCGGACATGATTGAAGTGACTTAGCTGCAGCAGCAGCAAGCACGGTTTGAGAGCCAGCAGAAAATAGAAACTAAATGAGAAAGAAATTAGTGTTTTTGAAACCATTATTCCTGTTAACCAGGATCTTGAACCAAATGAAGCACTTTAAGCATCAGAGAATATTTTGTTACCTTTACCCCCCTACTGTCTGAAATTTAGTTTGGTTTCACAGTTAACTGCTATTTAAAAATTATTTTCCCTGTGAATGATGCATGTTATGTAACTAATGTACCTTCCTGCTTTGGCTGCCAGGGGGCTCAGGAACTCGAGTTACTATATAGGTCTTGCATATCTATGTCATAATATTCCCTCTGGTTTTGATTTTTTCCCTTGATCCTGGTTTTTATCTACTTAGATTTTTGTTTTATTGCATGTATTTCTTATAAGCCCTCTCAAATCTTTTGTTAGATAGATTTGTAGATCAAAACAACTTGGATTTGTGGTTCAGTTTAAGAAGAAATGAACATTTCAGTTTGGTTTTAGAGTTCAGCAAATTAGTGTGATTAGCTCTGATTTGAGGTTTACAGTTCTATTATGTTAAAGTCCCTGGTATTTAATACATCAAAGAGCCTGAGAGCTTGACTTAACCTCCTGCGTGCTAACACTACACAGTGCATTGCGTGTCTGTTTCCAATGATTCTGGGGTACGACGCTCTTCAAGGTTCTGTCCTGGATTCTTGCTCACCTCTTAGGCATGGTGGAATGGATGTGTGAGCACTGACTTTCAAACACAGATGCCACAAAGACTTTAGAAAGGAAAGTGATCTCCCTGACTCCAGCCTTTCCCTGCATTTTCTCTTTCAAAGAGATGAAGGCCCACGTCTTCAGGATACGAGAGCCCACACATCCTTCCTGGCCACATGTTCCCCTTCACGTGATAGCCAGGTAACATGGAGAGATTCTTGCATCCTGCACCCATGCAGCAGGACCCTTCCCACCAGGAAATGGAGAAGTTCTGGCACAAGAGGCAGCAGTCATCCTGAGGAAGAAGAGAGATCAGAAACATTGCTTAGGCCCGGATCCCAAAGTTTTGACTCTCCACAGTGGCCCTGGTGGATCCTTCGAGTCCTCTGGATTCCATCAAAGACTATTTAGTTTATACTGATGTCTAGACAGATAGCAGTTTGTGGTGGTGGAACCAGGCTCCCTGGGTTTTGGGTGCTGCTAAGACATTCACTCTTAGCTTGGGCTTGACAAACTCATTACCATGTCTGTGTCCCCACTTCCTCCCAGGCCAGTGGAAGGGGGGGAAATTGAGAGAAGGGAACCAGTATGCCTTAGATCTCCACTAACTTTCAAAGACCACATTTGCCATTACCCAGCGTCATCATTTATTAGCCACATGACTTTAACTAATGACTTCCTCTCAATCGTTTCTTCATCTGAGAGTGGAAATTTATATATATATATATATATATATATACATATATAGTGTATATATACACACACACATGAGTACTAAGCTGCTTCAGTTGTGTCCAACTCTTGTGACCCCATGGACTGCAGCCTGCCATGCTCCTCTGTCCATGGGATTCTCCAGGCAAGAATACTGGAGTGGGTTGCTTCTCAACCCAGTGACATGGAGCTAATGAAGCTGAAGTTTTAGAGCTCTCCTTTTGCACATGGATCCTCTGACCAGAAAGGAGCTCTGGAAACATATTTACATGCTTTATTAAAATTAGAAAAGTAAGATATTTCTGTGGAGAAGGAAATGGCAACCCACTCCAGTACTCTTGCCTGGAGAATCCCGTGGAGGGAGGAGCCTAGCAGGCTGCAGTCCACGGGGTTACAGAGAGTCGGACACGACTGAGCGACTAGATATTTCTGACATTATTGGCTAAGGACTGCTGTCTCCACTTGTTTTCCTCACCCTGCCATGGTCATTTTGGAGATCAGGCTAAGTTAAGCATGACGTGGGTTACATTTGCCTTGAGTTTAATGGAATATACTTGTGTATTGCCATCTCAGGGTATGAGTGGGCTCTAAATACGTGTCTACCCCCCTTTGAATACTCCTGTCTCTCATGGCTAGGAATCTTGGCATGAAGATGGACAGCCAGAGTGCATCTTCCCAAATGTGAAGTTTCCAGAGTGCTTTGCGTGGTGACTTAGACAGTAAAGAATCCGCCTGCGATGCAGAAGACCCATGTTCGAACCATGGGTCAGGAAGATCCCATGGAGTAGGGAATGGCTACCCACTCCAGTATCCTCACCTGGAGAATCCCATGGACGGCGGAGCCTGGTGGGCTACAGTCTATGGAGTTGCAAAGAGTCGGACATGACTGAGCGACAAACACTTTAGAGTGCTCTGCACCAGAAGCAAGTGGGTAGCAGAAGAAAAACAATTTGAAATATATGGTGACAAGAGCTAGTGTGCAGAAAATACATCCAATCATCAGCCATGTAAAACTAAGCAGATTTGGTTTTCATAGATATCTAATTAAAATAGAAATTCTTTCTTCTTAGAAACGTGCTCAGTAATGTGGCATATTGATTATAAACTCACTATTCTTTTTTCTTCTTTTGGTGGGAACTGTGTGAAATATCATTTATTAAATTTGTAGAGTACAAACTTCTAGCAGCACTACAAACTGCTAATATGATCTTACCTGAATTGACTTGTTTTTGCATTTCAGTTCTCAGTAAAAAAATAAATTTTGCCTACCATGCTAGAGGGAAGACTGGATTATCTTTCCATTCTCTCCATAGGAAATAATGTTATATCCTTGTCACGAAAGTGAAGTGAAAGTGTTAGTTACTCAGTCATGTCCAACTTTTTGCAACCCCTTGGGTTGTAGCCTGCCAGGCTCCTCTGTCCATGGCATTTTCCAGGAAAGAATACTGGAATAGGTTGCCTTTCCCTTCTTCAGGGGATCTTCCTGACCCAGGGATTGAACATGGATCTCCTGCATTGTAGGCAGAGCCTACCGTCTGAGCTACCAGGGAAGCCCAGCATCCTTGTCATGTATAATCAAATGTGCAGCCAAAAATGTAGGGATAAATGTATTATACAGAAGTAATACATAGTTAATTAAAAATACTAGGTAAAATTCTGAACTTTTGTGATTTTCGTGTTATCTGTCAGCTTTTAAAAAATGTGTGTTGTTGCTTCCTTCTGCTGAATAAATGCTAGCTTTTATGCCTCACTTTTATTGGTAATTTTGTAAGCTTCAGGTCCCTCTAGATCTGCATCTTCTCAGAAAATCTGTATAGTTATACATTCTCTCCAAGCAGATAGGAGATGTTCGTGTGAGATTTGTATAAACGGCTCTCCTGACCCAGATTTGGGCTGCTTATAGATAGTAGTTATTACTATGATTGTTATCACGAGAGATGCTGCAGGTAAGCTTATTTTTGATAGAAGCGTGGGAAAACCCTTCAAAAATCATACCGTATGTATCAGTAAGAGGAAATTCATTTCATTTTACCTTAAGAAAAGCACATTTAGCTGAAAAATATCAAACAGTGCCTAGCTGCACTAGACATCTATAATTTTATGACTACTCATCCCCCTTCATTATTTTGAGAAGTGTTTCTTTCTCCACCTGGCCTTGTGGTTATAGAAGAACAAGCTGTGTTCCCCAGGAATCTTCCTACCTAGCTATAATGATTGACCCAAATGGAACCAATCATTGCTCTTACTTGAGATTTTTGACCTGGAGACTAGAGGGAGCAAGTCTCAGTCTTTCTAGCATAGAAAATCTTGAAACTGTGCTCTGGGAGTCGGGAGTGCCCATGTCCCCAGCCACACCCTGCCTGAGAGAGTAAAGACTGAACGCAGTGGGAGAGAGCATGCAAGATGGAGAAGCAGAAGTTCAACTTTCTGTTCTTGAGGATCAGCTGCATTCCTACCTTCCTATAGTAACAATGCTCATCCAATAAACCATTCATTTTTTCCTGAGCTAATTTGATTTGACTTTCAGATGGATGCATATGAACCTACACCCTAGGAATAAAAGTGAACTGGAAATAGGTCAGGCTTTACAAAGATTTAAAGTCAGCCTTGAATTATCTCAGTCTCTGATTATATGAAAGTGACCTTCTACTTAACAACTTACCAGAAAGTAAAGAAAATCCTCTTTAGAGGAAAATAACATCATCTGCAGCCTCTATAATTTTTATATAGTATTTTAGTATTTAATAAAAATTCATCAGACAAACCAATAACAAGACCATGAGAAAAAAAAATGTAACAAACAGACTCACAGGTAATCCAGATATGAAAATTATCAGACATGGTGTTTAAAAAATTGATACTAATATATTCAAGAAAACAAATGACACAGTGAAAAATTTCACCTGAGAACAGGAATCTTTGAAGGGTCAAATGGAAAAATCTAGAAATTAAAAATACAATTACCAAAATTAAGAATAGGTAATGGTTTTAACAGCAGACTAGACACAGCTGAAGAAAAGCTCAGTGACCTGAAAGGTGAGTTCATAGAAAATATCAGATTGAAGCATGAAGATTAAAAGAATGGGAATATAGAAAAAGAACGTAAGACGTATATAAATATGATGAA
Source organism: Madoqua kirkii (assembly GCA_006408675.1). Taxonomy (NCBI): domain Eukaryota; kingdom Metazoa; phylum Chordata; class Mammalia; order Artiodactyla; family Bovidae; genus Madoqua; species Madoqua kirkii. The sequence goes on along the minus strand of SJYC01047136.1, from coordinate 6,528 downwards.
AAGGTCTCACCTACATGTAATTAGAGTCCTAAAAGGGTAGTAGAGAGAACACAAAAGACTTATCTTTAAGGAGATAATGACTGAATATTTTAAAAAGCAGGTGAAAAAATTCAAACCACAGATCCCAAGCAGCATAAATATAAAGAAAAGCCTTATTATATCAGAGCAAAACAGATGAAAGCTAAAAATGGGAAGTTATAAAATGAGGCAGCGTGAAAAAGACACTTAAGCAAATGAAGATAAACTGAAATGATGTAAGCCAGAAGACAATGGAATAACATGCTGAGGGTGCAAAAGAAAATTAGTCAGCATGGCACCAGGGAAGCCCATGGCACTCATACCCAGTGAAAATATCCTCTAAAAATGAAGCTTAAAGACATTGCCAGAGAAACAGAAAATTTGCTGTTAAAAGATTTATACTAACAGAAATTGTAAAAGGAGATGTTTTTCAAGGAAAAGAAATATCATCCCAGAAAGAGGCACAGAAATGCAGGAAGGATTGATAAGCAATGCAAAACTTCTGAGTGCATGAAGTGAAGTGAAGTTGTTCAGTCGTGCCCGACTCTCTGCGACCCCATGGACAGTAGCCTGCACCAAGCTCTTCCATCCATGGGATTTTCTAGGCAAGAGTACTGGAGTGGGTTGCCGTTTCCTTCTCCAGGGAATCTTCCCAACCCAGGGATTGAACCCATGTCTCCCACATTGTAGACAGACGCTTTACCGTCTGAGTCACCAGGGAACCCCACAAACTGTGGAAAATTCTTAAAGAGATGGGAATACTAGACCACCTGACCTGCCTCTTGAGAAACCTGTATGCAGATCAGGAAGCAACAGTTAGAACTGGACATGGAATGACAGACTGGTTCCAAATTGGGAAAGGAGTACATCAAGGCTATATATTGTCACCTTGCTTATTTAACTTATATGCAGAGTACATCATGCAAAATGCTGGGCTGGATGAAGCACAACCTGGAATCAAGATTGCTGGGAGAAATATCAATAACCTCAGATATGCAGATGACACCACCCTTATGGCACAAAGCGAAGAACTAAAGAGCCTCTTGATGAAAGTGAAAGAGGAGAGTGAAAAGGCTGGCTTAAAACTCAACATTCAGAAGACAAAGATCATTGCATTGGTCCCTTCTTTTCATGGCAAATAGATGGGGAAACAGTGGAAACAGTGACACTCTATTTTTCTGGGTTCCAAAATCTCTCCAGATGGTGACTGCAGCCATGAAATTAAAAGATGCTTGCTACTTGGAAGAAAAGCTATGACCAACCTAGACAATATATTAAAAAGCAGAGACAATACTTTGCCAACAAAGGTCTGTCTAGTCAAGGCTATGGTTTTTTCCAGTGGTCATGTATGGGTGTGAGAGTTGGACTATAAAGAAAGCTGAGCTCTGAAGAATTGATGCTTTTGAACTGTGATGTTGGAGAAGACTCTTGAGAGAGTCCTTTGTACTGCAAGGAGATCCAGCCAGTCAGTCCTAAAGAAGATCGGTCCTGACTACTCATTGGAAGGGCTGATGCTGAAACTGAAACTCCAATACTTTGTGAAGAACTGACTCATTGGAAAAGATCCTGATGCTGGGAAAGATGGAAGGCATGAGGAGAAGGGGACAACAGAGGATGAAATGGTTGGATAGCATCACCGACTTGATTGACAGGAGTTCCAGCAAGCCCTGGGAGCTGGTGATGGACAGGGAAGTCCATGGGGTCGCAGGGAGTTGGACACAACTGAGTGACTGAACTAAACTGAACTGAACTGCAAGGAATAGATACATAGATAAATCTAAATGACGTTTGTATAAAATAATGATAATAATGATGTTTTGTGGAGTTTAAAATGCATGTAAAAACTTTTGACAGCAGTATCATATACGGTAAAGAGAGTAAAATTAGACTTAATTTGATTTAAATAAATTAAAATTAAAGGGTCTTAATTTTATTGTCCATAAATGGTAAAAGTACTGACATATTAGGCTTTAAATAAGTTAAGGATGTCTATTGTAAATGCTAAGAATCACTCCTCAAAGAACAGCTGTGGTAATCCAGTTGCTAAGATGTGTCCACCTGTTTGTGACCCTATGGACTGCAGAACACCAGAAATGTAAACTAACAAGATAATAGAGGGTAAATTTTAAATGATAATAGTAAAAGATTAATCAAAAAGAAGACTATAGAAAAGATGGGACAAGTGGTGAATAAATACTATGGTGACACATTTATATGCACGTATATGGTGATGACATTAAAGATGAATGACCTAATATTCCTTTAAAAAGATTATGGGAAGTGGGGGGAGCTGGATGGAGGTGGTCAGAATGTACAAGCTTCTAGGGACAAGATAAATAAGCCCTCGGAATGTAATGTGCAGCATGATTAATGTAATAAACACTGCTGAATATGTGAAAGTTGTTAAAAGAGTAAACCTTAAGAGTTCTCACTATAAGGAAAAACTGTTTTTTTCTTATTTGTATTAAATGAGATAATGAACGCACACTCAGTGTATTGTGATAACCATTTCTTACATCAAATCCTGACTGTACACCTAAAACATATGCAGTGCTGTGTATCAATTATTATCTCCATAAAATTAAAAGAAAAATGACGATTGTCAAGCTAGGATTTAAGAAGACAACTATATGCTGCTTACAAGACACACATCTTAAATATGGGTGTGTGCTTAGTCGCACAGTCATGTCTGACTCTTTGCGACCCCATGGACACAGTCCACCAAGCTCCTCTGTCCATGGGGATTCTCCAGGCAAGAATACTGAAGTGGGTTGCCATGCCCTCCTCCAGGGGATCTTCCTCACCCAGGGATCAAACCCAGGTCTCCTGCATTGTAGATTGATTCTTTACCATCTGAGCCACCAGGGAAGCCAGAAAAGTTGATTGTGTAAAAATGGAAAAAAAAAATCACCTGCCATCCAGGCCACACTATGTTATCAGCAATGGAGAATTTAAAGGAGGAACCATTACCGGATATTCTTCGTCATAAGGATGAAATGCATCATTCCACTGGAGACACAATAATTTTGAATGTGCACATACTTAGTAACAAAATTCTTAAAGCAAGATGCTAAAAACCAAAAAGAAAAAGGGACAAATCTGAAATCATAGTGGGAGATCTTAATATTTAACACGGGTCTTAGCGCCTCTCAGGAACCGGTAGAACGCGCTTGTGCACACGTGCTCAGCTGTGTCTGACTCTCTGTGGCCCCGTGGACCGTAGCCCGCCAGGCTTGCCTGTCCATGGGGTTCTCCGGCAAGACTACTGGACTGAATGACCATTTCCTTCTGCAGGGGACCTTCCTGACCCAGGGACTGAACCTGCGTCTCCTGCACCGCAGGCAGATTCTCCATCACGAGTGCCGCCTGGGAAGCCCTGGTAGAACAAGCAGACAAAAGTCATTAAAGGTTGAGACGATCTGAGTGACATGATAGACAAACCCGACCAGTCTGCTGTCTTTAGAGCACGGCACCCTCTCATGGCGGGGAAGGTCTTACTTAACTGTCTCAGATTATCCTGATTCTGATTTTCTTGGTTGGTTTTTTTCTTTTTTGCTGTTTGGGTTTCCACTAGTTGACTCAGATCTTTTTGAAAGGAGAAAGTATCAGTCAAGAAATGAAAAACAGATAAATGGAACGAGGAGGTATGGGTTTGGAAGACTGAAAACCTAGGTTTTCTAGCCATGTCATTCCTGGTCTGTAAACTTGGACTTATGGTTTCAGAGAAAACAATAGCTGCCACAGGGCCTTGATGAGACTTATACAAAACAGTGTGTGTAAATGCCTGCCCAGAGTAAGCTTGGCATCTGTGGTAACTCTAATTGTTGTTATTTTTATTATCATTATGTTTGAAGACAGCGGGTCTTTTAAATGATGAGATTCTGAACTTGAAGCAGTCTGCTGAGCCAGCATTTTTGGCTGCACGTGTCTGAAGAACAGGAAAGAAAAATGGATCAAGCTGGCATTTTCTCACAGCTAAGCTCAGTGAAAAGCTGTAAAAACAGGCTGCACGTGCCCTTGGGTGGAGCAGGGAGGCTGCCAAGACAGTGTCCCCAGGGAAGGGGGAAGGAGGAGGGAGGGGGAGGGAAGCTCATGCGGAGCCCTTGGGGACAAGGCTCTCCTGCCAACAAGGTCCTTGAAGGATGTCCTTAACTAAATCCCATTGTACCAGGTCCAGAAAGACCTGCCTTCCTCTGAATCGCCCCCAGGGAAGCTTCAAAGTCTGTCTCCAAAGACTGGAGTAAGAATGGGTTTCTAATCACATCCTAAAAGGCAGAGCTGTCATATCCTGAGGGTCTGTGAGGTACTGGGGCCAGTGCCAAGCATTTCGCCTCCATTTCCTCTAAATTCTCAGCCTATTGTGTAAAAACTGAGGCTCAGAGGAGATAGGTGATGTGCCTAAGGTCACACAGCTGACCCAGGACTCAACTACTTACGTGTCTGACTCTTTAAGAACACTGCTCTTCTCACTAATGCATTATGTATCACACTGTCCTTCTCACACAAAGCAAGAATCTGTACGTCCTTAAAAAAATAAAAGCAGAACACATCAATTTGTTTGGAAAACTTCTATTCATCCTTCAAAACCCTAGGTCAATGGGAAGCCTCTATGAAATCTCTCTTTGTGCTCCAACTTCATCATCTCTCCATAATGTCAATCACCTCTGTCTCAGCATCTATGTCTATTGTTGCCTTTTTTGTGCTGTTTTAGAAAAATTGGGCTGGTGGCTCAGATGGTAAAGAGTCTGCCTGCAGTGTGAGAGACTCAAGTTCATTCCCTAGATTAGGAAGATCCCCTGAAGAAGGAAATGGCCACTTACTCCAGTATACTTGCATCCAGTATACTATACATCCAGTAAATTTCATGGACAGAGGAGCCTGGCAGGCTACAGTCCATGCGGTTGCAAAGAACTGGACATGGCTGAATGACTTCACTTTCTTCTCTTTCTTTCTTTATAATAACCAGTTTATACATTGTCTTCCTCCTCAGGGTGGAGGGTTCTCACTTCTTTTATTATATCTGGATCTGTGTACCTGGCCCTGCCGAGCCCAGTGTAGTGATGGCATAAATAAGCATATGCGAGAGGGAATGCAAAGAAAAAAATTAACTTTATTTGGCAAAGATTTATCTAGTTCCTACTATGTGTCCTACACTTGTAGCTAGATGTGAGGAATAAACCAATGAACAAAACTAAGTCGAGGTTCTCGTGAAGCTCATACCATGGGGAGAAGCAGGCACTCAAGCACACAGGTAAATAAACAAAAGAATTGCTGTTTGTGAAAAGTGTCACCTCTGTGTCCCAGGACTCTTCAGATGATTAAAGATTCCTATCTTCAGACAGACAGCTGAATTAGCTAGAGGGCCATTTTGATATTACTTAGGCGTTAACATTTAAAGGGTAGTCAGAACCCTCCAATGCCCCTGATTCTTTTGAGCCCTAAAATTTTCACTGTGCTACAATCAAAATAAAGCAAGTCTTATTAGAGAAGCAGATAGTCCAGAGCTAGCAGATCCCAAAACACAGAACAGGGATGGTGAATATGTGGCACTTCAACCTCCGCTTCCTACTGCTGGTCCTAAGACAGACATTGCTAGTCGATCAGGGCCCTCTTTCTAGCTGAGCTTGAGATCCCTTCTCAGCACAGCACTCCAGGCAGCCACAACTAATCAACCTGAACCAAGATAAAACCTCGGTGCTCTCCTATCTCTGCTTTGGCTGAGGGAGTGTAGCGCTGTGGCAACAGCTTTGGGGGGAACCAAATCCTTGAACCGATCTTGGCAGTGGCACTTGAAAAAGAGAACATGGAGAAGAATTGCTTTTCAAATATTTGGTCTCCAAACATATTTATTTGCAGTTCCACGTCTACTGACCATATGTATTACATCTGTTCTGGATTGGGTTTATGATTTATTAGCTTTAAAAAATACATCTCTAGGTACCTCCACACAAAGATGCCAGTCAAAGAAGCCTCGATCTCACCGAGACACATTTCCCCCTCTCAGAAGGACTCAGGGTATTTAGGATCCCTGTCATGGGCAAATCCCATTGCCTGCCTGATTTGAAAGAAGAAGGAGGAAAAAAAGCTCTGTTTGGCGCTTGTGATCCTTTCATGTGAATTTCACAGCCTGGCTGATTTAGCACGACCCACTGAGATTTCACAGCTTAGCAGAGGCTGTGCAGCCCTCCTGAGGCTTGCAGGCCCCGATGAACTTACCAGGCCCTCCTGGGTGGCCCCTTCTCTGCAATTTCCTACGAGTGTGTGGCCTTTCCCCTTCAGCCCTTGAGCTTTCTCTCAGGGGGTCCTCTGGCCTTGGCCCATAGCTGCACACAGCCCCTCTCCCGTCCTGCCCCCACTGTGAAAGGGAAGGGGAAGGGAACCAGATACTATTGTGTCCAGGCCAGTGGTGACCTACCCGATGCACACAAGCTTCTGGATTGCTCACATTCTTAGTTGCCCCGTCTGTAAGATGGGAATGGAAGTAACACTGCCTCCCTGGTTGCCGAAATG
>SJYC01047135.1:0-34671 GCA_006408675.1 Madoqua kirkii | reverse complement strand
CTGTGGAAAATTCTTAAAGAGATGGGAATACTAGACCACCTGACCTGCCTCTTGAGAAACCTGTATGCAGATCAGGAAGCAACAGTTAGAACTGGACATGGAATGACAGACTGGTTCCAAATTGGGAAAGGAGTACATCAAGGCTATATATTGTCACCTTGCTTATTTAACTTATATGCAGAGTACATCATGCAAAATGCTGGGCTGGATGAAGCACAACCTGGAATCAAGATTGCTGGGAGAAATATCAATAACCTCAGATATGCAGATGACACCACCCTTATGGCACAAAGCGAAGAACTAAAGAGCCTCTTGATGAAAGTGAAAGAGGAGAGTGAAAAGGCTGGCTTAAAACTCAACATTCAGAAGACAAAGATCATTGCATTGGTCCCTTCTTTTCATGGCAAATAGATGGGGAAACAGTGGAAACAGTGACACTCTATTTTTCTGGGTTCCAAAATCTCTCCAGATGGTGACTGCAGCCATGAAATTAAAAGATGCTTGCTACTTGGAAGAAAAGCTATGACCAACCTAGACAATATATTAAAAAGCAGAGACAATACTTTGCCAACAAAGGTCTGTCTAGTCAAGGCTATGGTTTTTTCCAGTGGTCATGTATGGGTGTGAGAGTTGGACTATAAAGAAAGCTGAGCTCTGAAGAATTGATGCTTTTGAACTGTGATGTTGGAGAAGACTCTTGAGAGAGTCCTTTGTACTGCAAGGAGATCCAGCCAGTCAGTCCTAAAGAAGATTGGTCCTGACTACTCATTGGAAGGGCTGATGCTGAAACTGAAACTCCAATACTTTGTGAAGAACTGACTCATTGGAAAAGATCCTGATGCTGGGAAAGATGGAAGGCATGAGGAGAAGGGGACAACAGAGGATGAAATGGTTGGATAGCATCACCGACTTGATTGACAGGAGTTCCAGCAAGCCCTGGGAGCTGGTGATGGACAGGGAAGTCCATGGGGTCGCAGGGAGTTGGACACAACTGAGTGACTGAACTAAACTGAACTGAACTGCAAGGAATAGATACATAGATAAATCTAAATGACGTTTGTATAAAATAATGATAATAATGATGTTTTGTGGAGTTTAAAGTGCATGTAAAAACTTTTGACAGCAGTATCATATACGGTAAAGAGAGTAAAATTAGACTTAATTTGATTTAAATAAATTAAAATTAAAGGGTCTTAATTTTATTGTCCATAAATGGTAAAAGTACTGACATATTAGGCTTTAAATAAGTTAAGGATGTCTATTGTAAATGCTAAGAATCACTCCTCAAAGAACAGCTGTGGTAATCCAGTTGCTAAGATGTGTCCACCTGTTTGTGACCCTATGGACTGCAGAACACCAGAAATGTAAACTAACAAGATAATAGAGGGTAAATTTTAAATGATAATAGTAAAAGATTAATCAAAAAGAAGACTATAGAAAAGATGGGACAAGTGGTGAATAAATACTATGGTGACACATTTATATGCACGTATATGGTGATGACATTAAAGATGAATGACCTAATATTCCTTTAAAAAGATTATGGGAAGTGGGGGGAGCTGGATGGAGGTGGTCAGAATGTACAAGCTTCTAGGGACAAGATAAATAAGCCCTCGGAATGTAATGTGCAGCATGATTAATGTAATAAACACTGCTGAATATGTGAAGTTGTTAAAAGAGTAAACCTTAAGAGTTCTCACTATAAGGAAAAACTGTTTTTTTCTTATTTGTATTAAATGAGATAATGAACGCACACTCAGTGTATTGTGATAACCATTTCTTACATCAAATCCTGACTGTACACCTAAAACATATGCAGTGCTGTGTATCAATTATTATCTCCATAAAATTAAAAGAAAAATGACGATTGTCAAGCTAGGATTTAAGAAGACAACTATATGCTGCTTACAAGACACACATCTTAAATATGGGTGTGTGCTTAGTCGCACAGTCATGTCTGACTCTTTGCGACCCCATGGACACAGTCCACCAAGCTCCTCTGTCCATGGGGATTCTCCAGGCAAGAATACTGAAGTGGGTTGCCATGCCCTCCTCCAGGGGATCTTCCTCACCCAGGGATCAAACCCAGGTCTCCTGCATTGTAGATTGATTCTTTACCATCTGAGCCACCAGGGAAGCCAGAAAAGTTGATTGTGTAAAAATGGAAAAAAAAAATCACCTGCCATCCAGGCCACACTATGTTATCAGCAATGGAGAATTTAAAGGAGGAACCATTACCGGATATTCTTCGTCATAAGGATGAAATGCATCATTCCACTGGAGACACAATAATTTTGAATGTGCACATACTTAGTAACAAAATTCTTAAAGCAAGATGCTAAAAACCAAAAAGAAAAAGGGACAAATCTGAAATCATAGTGGGAGATCTTAATATTTAACACGGGTCTTAGCGCCTCTCAGGAACCGGTAGAACGCGCTTGTGCACACGTGCTCAGCTGTGTCTGACTCTCTGTGGCCCCGTGGACCGTAGCCCGCCAGGCTTGCCTGTCCATGGGGTTCTCCGGCAAGACTACTGGACTGAATGACCATTTCCTTCTGCAGGGGACCTTCCTGACCCAGGGACTGAACCTGCGTCTCCTGCACCGCAGGCAGATTCTCCATCACGAGTGCCGCCTGGGAAGCCCTGGTAGAACAAGCAGACAAAAGTCATTAAAGGTTGAGACGATCTGAGTGACATGATAGACAAACCCGACCAGTCTGCTGTCTTTAGAGCACGGCACCCTCTCATGGCGGGGAAGGTCTTACTTAACTGTCTCAGATTATCCTGATTCTGATTTTCTTGGTTGGTTTTTTTCTTTTTTGCTGTTGGGTTTCCACTAGTTGACTCAGATCTTTTTGAAAGGAGAAAGTATCAGTCAAGAAATGAAAAACAGATAAATGGAACGAGGAGGTATGGGTTTGGAAGACTGAAAACCTAGGTTTTCTAGCCATGTCATTCCTGGTCTGTAAACTTGGACTTATGGTTTCAGAGAAAACAATAGCTGCCACAGGGCCTTGATGAGACTTATACAAAACAGTGTGTGTAAATGCCTGCCCAGAGTAAGCTTGGCATCTGTGGTAACTCTAATTGTTGTTATTTTTATTATCATTATGTTTGAAGACAGCGGGTCTTTTAAATGATGAGATTCTGAACTTGAAGCAGTCTGCTGAGCCAGCATTTTTGGCTGCACGTGTCTGAAGAACAGGAAAGAAAAATGGATCAAGCTGGCATTTTCTCACAGCTAAGCTCAGTGAAAAGCTGTAAAAACAGGCTGCACGTGCCCTTGGGTGGAGCAGGGAGGCTGCCAAGACAGTGTCCCCAGGGAAGGGGGAAGGAGGAGGGAGGGGGAGGGAAGCTCATGCGGAGCCCTTGGGGACAAGGCTCTCCTGCCAACAAGGTCCTTGAAGGATGTCCTTAACTAAATCCCATTGTACCAGGTCCAGAAAGACCTGCCTTCCTCTGAATCGCCCCCAGGGAAGCTTCAAAGTCTGTCTCCAAAGACTGGAGTAAGAATGGGTTTCTAATCACATCCTAAAAGGCAGAGCTGTCATATCCTGAGGGTCTGTGAGGTACTGGGGCCAGTGCCAAGCATTTCGCCTCCATTTCCTCTAAATTCTCAGCCTATTGTGTAAAAACTGAGGCTCAGAGGAGATAGGTGATGTGCCTAAGGTCACACAGCTGACCCAGGACTCAACTACTTACGTGTCTGACTCTTTAAGAACACTGCTCTTCTCACTAATGCATTATGTATCACACTGTCCTTCTCACACAAAGCAAGAATCTGTACGTCCTTAAAAAAATAAAAGCAGAACACATCAATTTGTTTGGAAAACTTCTATTCATCCTTAAAACCCTAGGTCAATGGGAAGCCTCTATGAAATCTCTCTTTGTGCTCCAACTTCATCATCTCTCCATAATGTCAATCACCTCTGTCTCAGCATCTATGTCTATTGTTGCCTTTTTTGTGCTGTTTTAGAAAAATTGGGCTGGTGGCTCAGATGGTAAAGAGTCTGCCTGCAGTGTGAGAGACTCAAGTTCATTCCCTAGATTAGGAAGATCCCCTGAAGAAGGAAATGGCCACTTACTCCAGTATACTTGCATCCAGTATACTATACATCCAGTAAATTTCATGGACAGAGGAGCCTGGCAGGCTACAGTCCATGCGGTTGCAAAGAACTGGACATGGCTGAATGACTTCACTTTCTTCTCTTTCTTTCTTTATAATAACCAGTTTATACATTGTCTTCCTCCTCAGGGTGGAGGGTTCTCACTTCTTTTATTATATCTGGATCTGTGTACCTGGCCCTGCCGAGCCCAGTGTAGTGATGGCATAAATAAGCATATGCGAGAGGGAATGCAAAGAAAAAAATTAACTTTATTTGGCAAAGATTTATCTAGTTCCTACTATGTGTCCTACACTTGTAGCTAGATGTGAGGAATAAACCAATGAACAAAACTAAGTCGAGGTTCTCGTGAAGCTCATACCATGGGGAGAAGCAGGCACTCAAGCACACAGGTAAATAAACAAAAGAATTGCTGTTTGTGAAAAGTGTCACCTCTGTGTCCCAGGACTCTTCAGATGATTAAAGATTCCTATCTTCAGACAGACAGCTGAATTAGCTAGAGGGCCATTTTGATATTACTTAGGCGTTAACATTTAAAGGGTAGTCAGAACCCTCCAATGCCCCTGATTCTTTTGAGCCCTAAAATTTTCACTGTGCTACAATCAAAATAAAGCAAGTCTTATTAGAGAAGCAGATAGTCCAGAGCTAGCAGATCCCAAAACACAGAACAGGGATGGTGAATATGTGGCACTTCAACCTCCGCTTCCTACTGCTGGTCCTAAGACAGACATTGCTAGTCGATCAGGCCCTCTTTCTAGCTGAGCTTGAGATCCCTTCTCAGCACAGCACTCCAGGCAGCCACAACTAATCAACCTGAACCAAGATAAAACCTCGGTGCTCTCCTATCTCTGCTTTGGCTGAGGGAGTGTAGCGCTGTGGCAACAGCTTTGGGGGGAACCAAATCCTTGAACCGATCTTGGCAGTGGCACTTGAAAAAGAGAACATGGAGAAGAATTGCTTTTCAAATATTTGGTCTCCAAACATATTTATTTGCAGTTCCACGTCTACTGACCATATGTATTACATCTGTTCTGGATTGGGTTTATGATTTATTAGCTTTAAAAAATACATCTCTAGGTACCTCCACACAAAGATGCCAGTCAAAGAAGCCTCGATCTCACCGAGACACATTTCCCCCTCTCAGAAGGACTCAGGGTATTTAGGATCCCTGTCATGGGCAAATCCCATTGCCTGCCTGATTTGAAAGAAGAAGGAGGAAAAAAAGCTCTGTTTGGCGCTTGTGATCCTTTCATGTGAATTTCACAGCCTGGCTGATTTAGCACGACCCACTGAGATTTCACAGCTTAGCAGAGGCTGTGCAGCCCTCCTGAGGCTTGCAGGCCCCGATGAACTTACCAGGCCCTCCTGGGTGGCCCCTTCTCTGCAATTTCCTACGAGTGTGTGGCCTTTCCCCTTCAGCCCTTGAGCTTTCTCTCAGGGGGTCCTCTGGCCTTGGCCCATAGCTGCACACAGCCCCTCTCCCGTCCTGCCCCCACTGTGAAAGGGAAGGGGAAGGGAACCAGATACTATTGTGTCCAGGCCAGTGGTGACCTACCCGATGCACACAAGCTTCTGGATTGCTCACATTCTTAGTTGCCCCGTCTGTAAGATGGGAATGGAAGTAACACTGCCTCCCTGGTTGCCGAAATGGTTGGATGCAGGTCAAGAGTGCTGACCCCAGGGACTGCTCCATAAATCATGGTGTGCCACCGACAGTCCTGTGACTGCAAGCTGATTTAATTTTCACGAAAAGCTGCTTGGCGCAATGTTAAGAATGCTCCTGTTAATGCAGGAGAATCAAGAGACGTGGGTCCGATCCCTGGGTTGGGAAGATCCACTGGAGTAGGAAATGGCAACCCACTTCAGTACTCTTGCCTGGACAATCCCATGGACTGAGGAGGCTGGCGGGCTACAGTCCAGGGAGTCTCAAAGAGTTGGATGTGACTGAGTGAGCATGCACACACAGGAAGCCAGTAGACCAAGTTCTCACATACCAGGGTGGGCCACCCTCAGGACTGAGAGTGCACATTGCCCTGAACCTGCACACAGGATCTGGTTCTGGCAATCTGAGACGGGGCCTGGGGATTTGCGCTGTGAACCACCCTGCCCGTGGTTGGGACTGGAGGTATGACTCTCCCCCTCGGAAACCGTCTATATAGAAAGAGAAGTCCGCTCTTCCTCTTAGCACCCAGCTTGGGGCTCTCATTGAAGTCAGCATCTATATATGTTGCATGAATGAATTCAATTAACCACCCATCAGTGGGGATGGAACGTTGGAGAGACTCTGTGTTTATGCAAATCAGAGTCTTTGGGGGACAGCTGTGGAGCTGTCACCAAGACTTAGTGGCTTTTCAAGCAACACGGATTTCCCCCACCTCCTGCCTCCACTCTGCCCTCCTCACAGCACCCCCCCCACCAGTCTTCTCTGTAGTTTTCCTACAGGCAGGATCACCCTTTTCCAGTGACCTCCTCATAGCCTCCAAGATCATCTCTGCAACATGTAAATTTGCTCATGCCTCTCTTGTTTAAAAACCTATCTGTGGCTGCCCCCTGCCCAAGGGATCACCTCCAATTTAACTCCCAAGCCCCTAGCACGGCAGGCCCCTTATTGGACCCTGTGCATTCATCCCTTCTCAGTGATTCTCATATTTTGCTCCAGCGTTCCAAAATCTTTCCAGACTGGCAAAACGACTTTCTCCATCTTTCTCATCTCCTCCCTGGAATGCTCATCTGCACCTCTGCCCGCCCCAAATCCCACGGGTCACTCAAGGCTTCTCTTGGGCTTCACCCTTCCAGGAGCCAAGTCGCTCTCCTCCAAGCTGAGCTGGGTGTTTTTTCAGGGCTCCCTCAGCACCTGGTGCTGGTCTCTTTTGAAACTCATCATTGGCTGTTTACCTCTTATCTTCTCCACGCTAGGTTGGAAACTCTGAGTGAGCAGGTCACGTGTGGTGGCCGAGTCTCTGGCTATAGGACATGACAGTTCTCAACCTGCGGGAGGAGACTTCTTCCATCAGCCCTGGGCCCCTTCCTGCTCTTGGCTGCTTGTATCCTTCTGAGTGTGGATCCGCAAGTCCCCAGTACTTGGGAAGCTCCAGGATGTATCCATTTGGTGCTGGGGTGAGGAGGAGTAGCATGTATTTTTACCTACTTTATGCCTAGATTCTTGGAAAGGCCCAGACAATGACTAGATTAAGAGCCATGTTATTTAAACACTAAATCAAAACATATCCTTCCAAAGAAAAGCAGCAGCCCACTGGAATCTTGGACAGTCAGGATGCTCTCCCTGTGGGTCCAGCCCCTCGGGGAGATGATGATGGAGATTACGTTGATGGAGATGATGGGGTCAGCCTGGGCATCTAGGTTTGTCTGGAGATGAGATGCCAATTCACCTCTCAGGGATGTTTGCTTTCTTTTCTCTATGAAAGACAGTGTTGGCCACCGCAGAAATGCAAACAGATAAAACTTGGGTGCCTAGGAAATAGTCTGGGCATTCATCGAAGACTTCAGGGGCTGTAAATGAGGGAAGGGGGGATGTGGTAGACAGAGTGGGTAGGAGTCTGAGGTAGAGAGGGGGGCCTACTTCCAGCCTTTGGTACTAAGGTCTTTCATAAAAAAAACAGTAATATGGATTTTTTTTTAAAGGAAATCTCCTGGGGTTTTAAAAATTTTTAATTTCCCCAGAGATTTATTTATTTTTTAAAGTGTTAGTTTTTATTTATTCTTGGCCTTGCTGTGACAGGCTTTCTCTAGCTGCAGCAGTACGAGGCTCCCCTGTTTCAGAGCACGGCCTCTAGGAAGCATGGGCTTCAGACTACAGTGTGGGGGCTTTAGAGCTTGCACTCAGTAGTCCTGGCACACGGGCTAAGTTGCTCCTTGGCCTATGGGATCTCCCTGGACTAGGAGTCTAACTCGTGTCCCCTGCATTGGTGGATTCCCAACCACTGGACCACCAGGGAAGTCCTCTCCTAGGTTTGTTTGTTTGTTTACTGTTTTTCAATTCATTCAAAAACTCTGAAGCCCTTTTCAGGTTGAAGTCAGCCTGCTCTGCCTGAGTCTACAACTTCTGGTCTCCTCTGTACCAGGTTCTTTACACTTTCTTTCCCCTTTAATCTTCTACCCATTCATTAGACCTGCTTATTGTGGGGGACGGGGGGGTAGTTTAGATCCATTTCTCAGATGAGGAAACAGAGGCTCAAATCCACATGCCCAGAGCCACTGAAAGGGGTGGGTCATGATTCAAACCCAGCTCTGTCTGATTCCACAGCCTGGCCCTGCCAGCCTCAGGAGCCCTCCTGGTGACCGAGTCTGTGGTGAGGCCTGTCCCTGGGTCTCAGGCATGGAGAGTGGATGGTGGTCTGTGAAGCGAATGGCAGCTCCAGCCAGCAGCCAGGCCGGAGAACCCCTTTGTGTGATCCCAGCATCTGGTTGTCAAACGCAGGCTGGCTCACATTCACCATCTGGCTCCACTTGAGAAACGGACATTTAAACTTTACAGCCAGCAGGGCAGGCAGCACCCTGCGAGAGGCTTCTCGGTCTGCAAGAGGAGGATGCAACCTGTCGGAGCCAAAGCAGAGTCCAGATGAAAAGGGGGCGGGCGGCCCGCTCCACTCCTCTCTGCTCCTCTGTCTGTCCGTCTGTCCGAGCTCTGAGCGTCTGTCAGACTCTTGAGCCTCCTGCTCTTCCTCTCCGCCCCTCTTCCCTGTACCTCGTCCCTCTGGTCTGTCTCCCTCCTCACGCCTTTCTAGCCCCCGTCTCGATTTTCCCTGCTTCCATCTCTTTCGCATTTTTTTTTTCAGTCTGTCTTTTCTCTTCTTCCTTCTTTTCCTTTGCCTCTCACTCTCCATCTCCCAGAAGAATCTGCATAAACCTTTAACCCCTGATTTGCTTCCAACATCCTCACACAAAGAACAAATGTTACCAACAAGCCCCAAGCACTTTGTTCCAATAGAACTTTTTCTCTCAGGAGAAGGACAGGCAGATTTCTAAACCTGACTCACTCTCTGACATAGTCGTGACTTGGCATCCTATGGCAAGTTAAGTATCTTTCCAGACACAGCTAAGCTGGTGTTAGAAGGCTAATGAATCCAGCAAAAAGAAGCTTCCACCTGCAAGTCACTAAGATGTTCTGTTGTTTATTCCCTACTATGATTTTATTTCTCCATAACCTTCTCCTCCTACACACAGTCATTCACACAGTTGGCACACATGCACAACCCTCCCCGACCCCCGCCAACACACACATATTCACACATTTCTTACTGCCATTTCTTTGAAGGAAAGAAATTCTGTATCTTGATTCTCTGCCAAGGTTATCTAACCAGGTCCTCAGAAAGAGGCAACCTGGCCCTTGCTGAGTGCCTTCTGCACTCCATGTGACTTTTGACTTGACTCTGGTCCTCATGGAACCTTGCCAGGAAGATAGGTAGATCATACAGGTAAAGAGCCTGCAGGTCAGAGAGGTGAAGTGACTTGGCCAACGTCACAAAGTCAGTCTAGCCTTGACATCCCCGGGATGGAAGCACTCCACATGGCAATCTGGAGGAGTCTGCAGGCCATTTGCTGGCCCCAGAAAGAAGCTTGCCAAGACTCCCTGCAACAAGCATTTCCCACCTCTAACAAATAATGGCAAGAAGAGTGATTTCCCAAGCCTTATTTACCAAACACTCACTGTTTCCCTCATGTTTACCCAGCCCTTTGATACTGGGAGGATGGGGTAGTTGTTGTTCAGTCTCTCAGTCATAGCCAACTCTTTGCAACTCCATGGACTACAGCACACCAGGCTTCCCTGTCCCTCATCATCTCCCAGAGTTTGCTCAAACTCATGTCCATTGAGCTGGTGATGCCATCCAACCATCTCATCCTCTGTCATCCCCTTCTCCTCCTGCCTTCAATCTTTCCCAGCATCAGGGTATTTTTCAGTGAGTTGAATCTTCGCATCAGGTGGCCAAAGTATTACAGCAGCAGCTTCAGCATTAGTCCTTCCAATGAATATTCAGGGTTGATTTCCTTTAGGATTGACTGGTTTGATCTCCTTGCAGTCCAAGGGACTCTCCAGAGTCTTCTCCAACACCACAGTTTGAAAGCATTGATTCTTTGATGCTCAGCCTTCTTCATGGTCCAACTCTCACATCCACTGGGGCTTTCTTTGTGGATCAGTTGGTAAAGAATCCACCTGTAGTGCAGGAGACCCCGGTTTGATTCCTGGGTCAGGAAGATCCTCTGGAGAAGGGATAGGCTACTCACTCTAGCTTTCTTGGGCTTCCCTGTGGCTCAGCTGATAAAGAATTTGCCTGCAAGGTGGGAGACCTGAGTTCAATCCCTGGGTTGGGAAGATCCCTTGGAGAAAGGAAAGGCCATGTGCTCCAGTATTCTGGCCGGGAGAATTCCGTGGACAGTCCACGGGGTTGCAAAGAGTTGGACATGGCTGTGCAACTTTCATTTGATGCTTCTCTTGTGGTTCAGCTGATAGAGAATCCGCCTGCAGTTTGGGAAACTTGGGTTTGATCCCTGGGTTGGGAAGATCCCCTGGAGAAGGGAAAGACTATCCAACAAGTTACTCCTAAAGGAAATCAGTCCTGAATATCATTGGAAGGACTGATGCTGAAGCTAGAGCTCCAATAATTTGGCCACCTAATGTGAAGAACTGACTCATTGGAAAAGACCCTGATGCCGGGAAAGATTGAAGGTGGGAGGAGAAGGGGACAACACAGGATGAGATGGTTGGATGGCATCACCAACTCAATGGACACGAGTTTGAGTAAGCTATGGGAGTTGACAATGGACAGGAAAGCCTGGCGTGCTGCAGTCTATGGGATCACAAAGAGTCGGACAAGGCTGAACAACTGAGCTGAGCTGAAGTGATCCACTTCAGTATTCTGGCCTGGAGAATTCCATGGACTACAGTCCATGAGGTGGCAAAAAGTCAGACATGACTGAGCAACTTTCACACACCTCACATCCATACATGACTACTGGAAAGACCATAGCTTTGATTATACGGATCTTTGTCAGCAAAGTAAAGTCTCTGCTTTTTAATATGCTGTCTAGGTATGTCATAGCTTTTCTTCCAAGGGATAGTTATTATGTCCATTTTGCAGATAGGTAAACTGAGCCTTAGGCTTCCCAGATGGCACTAATGGTAAAGAACTCACCTGTCAATGCAGGAGACTTAAGAGACACGAGTTTAATCCTGGATTGGGAAGATTCCCTGGAGAAGGACATAACACACTCCAGTATTCTTGCCTGGAAAATCCCACGAACAGAGAAGCCTGGCAGGCTACAGTCCATGGGGTCACAAAAAGTCAGACACGACTTAAATGACTTAACACCCATGCATGCAAACTGAGCCTTTAAAAGGTAAAGTGACTTTTCCAAGGTCCTTGGTTGGTTGGCATGAGAGCAGAGGGCCCATGTCTCTTTGCTGTGTATCAAGATTTCAGCGGGAGATAGTAGGCCATGGAAATCTTCTGGAGTGGTAGTACAGATAATTTAAAGAACCTAATTTGTTTTATCAGCGGCTCACATCATGCATTTAATTTTTGACTTCAGTTTCCACATCCATCAAATGGAGGTGATAACTGTCTTAGGATTTAATACCAGAGATGGAGGGACACAGGATACCCTGTCTGGGGAGGTGATAATAGCATGTACAAGTTAAGAGACTATTTTTCAGACCCACTTCCTAGCTTCAGAGCTTACACTCTAGAAGGGAGATACCTGAGCCTGAAGGTTCTTACTACTTTCTCTTAGTCTGTGGCAGACATTACAAATCAATCACTGCATTTCAAGCAGGTATCTCCAATCGACTGACATGGAAATGAGAGGTACAGCCAATTTTCCACCCTGACGACAGAGGGCAAAGCAAACTTCCCAGTTCCTGGCACCATGTTAAGCACCTTCTTGACCCCACAGGTTAAACCTCAGTGCCAACTTCGAGCCAATCCTTGTCCCATATTATCTCATCTAATCTTCAAGACAACTCTACAAGTAAGTCAGATGCAGTCATTTCACAAGCTAGTCTGTGAGGCACCTCGGCTGCTTACCCCAGTTCACCCAGTTTGCAATCAATGATGTTTCTATTTGGACCTGGGTCTCAGGGGCCCGTTCTTGCCAATGTTCCACACTACCTCCCCCAAACAGGAATCTAGCAGGAAAAGCAAGGCTCAGAGGCTTTACTGGGGCCACCCAGAGGGCTCTGGGAGAAGTAAAACATAGCCACCTCCTTTCCGGTGGAGAGTTCTCATTCCTGCTGGAAACAGACAGCCTGCCAGAACCAGAGTCCATCTCGCGGGAGAGGCGGCACACATTATTTTGATATTGAACATGTGCCCACGGGCCCAGTGATGGACAAACCTTTCACACATCTCAGAAATGAAACTCACAGAGTCATTTCCATCTTGGCACGAACTGTGGGCACAGCCCCATAAGGCCCTGGCACTGCTAATTCTCTCATCAGCTTAATAGGAGAACAATCATCAGAGTCAGGATACAAATTTAGCTCCAGACACTTTTTTGGGAACTCAGAGGGTTTGTGACTTATGGCCTCATTTTAAAGAGGAGCAGATTGTTGACACAAACTGCGGTAGTTCCCGTTTTTCTGGAGGAACCAACTTATCCTCGATGTTTGTGGGAGAACGCTTTGGACGTGGCTGGAGTCCACAAGTGGCTAGAAAGATCCAACAGCTTGTCGTAGGATGACCCATTTATAATTAACCTAAGCGTTTGTTTATTTAACTATCTCAATTACGGCTTACTTAAAGAGCATTAAAAATAAGAGATGAGCCCCAGGAACAGAAACAGAAGGTGATCTTTTGTCCAGGCTTAACAGGATGTGATTGGAATGTCTGAGAAGCCGGCGACAGGGAGAACAGCCATCAGTGGAGACTTGGGGAAGCTTTCAATGGAGACAGAAAAGTGCTAACACGAACAAAACTGACCTCTGTAGGCATGTTTTGTCGTGAAACCTACTTCTCAGGGTTTGTATCCCAGCTTTTTTCTGTGCACTGTCTGTGACCTTGTGCAAGTCAGGTGACCTTGGGTTTCTCCCTTAGGAGAGCTGAGGAAGAGGTCTACTGATACCTATTACCACGTATTTGCTATATGCCAGGCATCATGCTAAACACTTGATTCACTTAATTCTCATAACTGCACTATGAATTAAGTACTATGATTGTCTTTCATTTCCTAGATGAGGAAATGGAGGCCCTGAGAGGCGAGGGGATGCAGTAATGCTCAAGGAAGCAGGGTGTGTGTGGAGTGTGGGAGCTCAGCTTTTCTCCCAGGACCTGGCCCCAGGGCCTGTAGCCACTGCCCTGCTCTACCCTGTCTTGCGGAGGACTTGCACAATGGAGAGTCCTCAAACACGATTATGTTGAATCCAGCTTTTTTCCCTTTGTCTTACAAGGGTGACTTTCTGATGGTAATGCACATTTTTCTATCTGATATAAATAGCTTTTTTGATTTTTCTCCCCTTGCCTGCCTCCAAATATCAGTCAATACTGGAGAGAAAATAACTCTGTCTGGTTCATGGTGACAAGGTCAGGGCTCCTTTGGAGAACACTCCATCCTGGGCTGAGAAATCATGGCATTTATTTTAAGCTGAAACATTCTTATATTTAATGCTTGTCATCAGGCTGAAGTTTGTTTATTGCATTCCATAATTATGATGAATATATTTTAAATAGAAAAAGATTTGAAATGTGGGACAGCTGCAAAAAATATGGTGTCAATCACTGAAAATCAACCAACATCTGGAGTTAGAACTTGGGTGGAATGGCTTGTTTTGCATTTTTATGACCAGATGCATCCAGATTAGATGTACCTTATAAACTTCACCCAGACAACTGTCAGGGCCAATCAGCCTTAACTGAATGTGACATTTTCTCCACCAATCTGCCTGAGTCCAGGCCAATAATCCCCCTGTATCACGGGCCCTGTGTGTGCTCTCTTAGCGGTGCACACAGGATCTGTCAAACACAGGCCAAATTAAATACTGGACTTCGTTCCACAGTGACTTCCAATTACAGTGAGCGAAATCTGGAGGGCTCTGAACCACCTCCCCACCATGGCCTGTCCTCTAGAGACACCATCAGTAGGAAGCAGGGAGCCCAAGCCTGCTGATGCTAGGTTACACTGTGCTGTGCCTGGCCCCCCCAACCCCAGGCACCGGGCACTTGCTCTATGCCAGGGTCATGCCAGGCTCTTCCCATATACCCTCCCTCTTAGTCCCCCCAACGTCAGAAAATTCAGAGAGATACATAGAGAGTCTGGCCCAAATTTGCATGCCTAGGAGAGCTTGAATATTCCCATCAGGTGGTTCTCAAACTCCTCTACTGCTGCTGCTGCTACTGCTAAGTTGCTTTAGTCGTGTCTGACTCTGTGGGACCTCATAGACGGCAGTCCACCAGGCTCCCCCGTCCCTGAGATTCTCCAGGCAAGAACACTGGAGTGGGTTGCCATTTCCTTCTCCAATGCATGAAAGTGAAGTCGCTCAGTCATGTCTGACTCTTAGCGACCCCACGGACTGCAGCCTACCAGGCTCCTCCACCCATGGGATTTTCCAGGCAAAAGTACTGGAATGGGGTGCCATTGCCTTCTCTGCAAACTCTTCTGAAGACATTTAATTCAAAGGAAGGCAGTTTTGGTTGTTGTAATGACTGACTTTAGCACCAGGTCCTAGGAAGGCTATACCTCTTGCGGTGTGAGAGACAGAGCTGAGGACTGGTGAGCTGGCTCCTCCGTATGCCAACAGCCCTCCTCATGTACCAACTCTGGACCTGAGTCCAGACAAGTGGCACCCACGTTTAAAAAGTATATTAGTTGATGTGCAAATGTAGGCTTGAAGAATATTTTCTCATTCTAGACTTTCTAGATATCACATTAGTTGATGTACAAGTAACACAGAAGTGACAAAGATATGGATAGAGAAGGGGAGAGAGACAAGAAAGGGAGAAGAAGGAGAATTCTCTCTGTTCTAGAAATATCCAATAAATATTGGCCTTTATAATTACAATCAAGCTCATCATTACTACTTCTGAGGTTTGCAGATCAAGGTAGGATTCTGCAGGGATGTGTGAACAATAAAATCTTCGCAAGCTGTATTTCTATTTCCCGAACTATAAGAAAGGCAACCACATAGGCAATTGTAATAATAATCATCGTCTCTTCGGTCATGACTCCTATGCTACAAGCTTAACTCATGTCATCTTGCATGCTATGGCGATCCTGTGATAGGAGTGTTTTTACTCTGATCCTCTTAAAGATGAGGAAATGGAGGTTCAGAGAGGTTAAATAACAGCCTAAAGTCACACAGCTAGAAGGAGGCAGAGCCAACTTTTGAGCCTGATTCCATAAACTGGACTCTGTGAACCTTAAAGTCCAAGAAAATCACAACTAGTTTTGGTGACAAAATGCAAACGAAAGGTGTTGTTTTTTCCTAAAAGTGCCTTTTGAACTGGTTTGAACCAGAATCCAAAATGAATGTTTACCTAACTATTAAACCAGAGAAGGACTGGAACATCAAAATCTTGGCAAGAACAAGCTTAACAGGTCTCTCTCCACCAGCATGCCTGGTTTTAACAAGTACTATCATTTGTATCTAGTTCTGGGTAACAAAGAGATTTCCATAAGTCAGAGGACTGGGATTAAAGGAGGTTGCTGATCTGGTTACAACAAATTCTATTAAATAAAAAATTCTGTCTGACAGAGGTTTTCATCAGTCCCTCTCCCTACGGGAGACACGATCCTGAAAGAGAACGCTAGCTTGGGATTTCTCTTTTGCGAAACAGAAATGAGATTAACAAACCGTTTATAAGAAGCTCTCCATGTACTGAGGTTACAAATCAGCTGCGTGCAGGGGCCATTCAGGTGAGAGGAATGAATGAAGCAGGGAGCCCACAGTTATGACAGTGAGAAGTGAGGATGCGGGGAACTGAGGCTTCCTTGCCAGGCCAGCTGTGAGGCAGCGCCAGCCAATTATTTCACGGTGACATTCAGACGGACTGCAGCCTACCAGGCTCCTCCACCCATGGGATTTTCCAGGCAAAAGTACTGGAATGGGGTGCCATTGCCTTCTCTGCAAACTCTTCTGAAGACATTTAATTCAAAGGAAGGCAGTTTTGGTTGTTGTAATGACTGACTTTAGCACCAGGTCCTAGGAAGGCTATACCTCTTGCGGTGTGAGAGACAGAGCTGAGGACTGGTGAGCTGGCTCCTCCGTATGCCAACAGCCCTCCTCATGTACCAACTCTGGACCTGAGTCCAGACAAGTGGCACCCACGTTTAAAAAGTATATTAGTTGATGTGCAAATGTAGGCTTGAAGAATATTTTCTCATTCTAGACTTTCTAGATATCACATTAGTTGATGTACAAGTAACACAGAAGTGACAAAGATATGGATAGAGAAGGGGAGAGAGACAAGAAAGGGAGAAGAAGGAGAATTCTCTCTGTTCTAGAAATATCCAATAAATATTGGCCTTTATAATTACAATCAAGCTCATCATTACTACTTCTGAGGTTTGCAGATCAAGGTAGGATTCTGCAGGGATGTGTGAACAATAAAATCTTCGCAAGCTGTATTTCTATTTCCCAAACTATAAGAAAGGCAACCACATAGGCAATTGTAATAATAATCATCGTCTCTTCGGTCATGACTCCTATGCTACAAGCTTAACTCATGTCATCTTGCATGCTATGGCGATCCTGTGATAGGAGTGTTTTTACTCTGATCCTCTTAAAGATGAGGAAATGGAGGTTCAGAGAGGTTAAATAACAGCCTAAAGTCACACAGCTAGAAGGAGGCAGAGCCAACTTTTGAGCCTGATTCCATAAACTGGACTCTGTGAACCTTAAAGTCCAAGAAAATCACAACTAGTTTTGGTGACAAAATGCAAACGAAAGGTGTTGTTTTTTCCTAAAAGTGCCTTTTGAACTGGTTTGAACCAGAATCCAAAATGAATGTTTACCTAACTATTAAACCAGAGAAGGACTGGAACATCAAAATCTTGGAAGAACAAGCTTAACAGGTCTCTCTCCACCAGCATGCCTGGTTTTAACAAGTACTATCATTTGTATCTAGTTCTGGGTAACAAAGAGATTTCCATAAGTCAGAGGACTGGGATTAAAGGAGGTTGCTGATCTGGTTACAACAAATTCTATTAAATAAAAAATTCTGTCTGACAGAGGTTTTCATCAGTCCCTCTCCCTACGGGAGACACGATCCTGAAAGAGAACGCTAGCTTGGGATTTCTCTTTTGCGAAACAGAAATGAGATTAACAAACCGTTTATAAGAAGCTCTCCATGTACTGAGGTTACAAATCAGCTGCGTGCAGGGGCCATTCAGGTGAGAGGAATGAATGAAGCAGGGAGCCCACAGTTATGACAGTGAGAAGTGAGGATGCGGGGAACTGAGGCTTCCTTGCCAGGCCAGCTGTGAGGCAGCGCCAGCCAATTATTTCACGGTGACATTCAGCTGGCAGTTTTTTGACTTCTCAAGAGCACATGGGATTTTTGTGTGGAGTCCCCTGGTGCTTGAAGGTTGGTAACAAATTTAAATTTTTTAAAGAAATTGGGACAAATCAAAAATGTCTGAAGTGGCCTGTGAGCTGTCCAAACTCTGATGCCATCTGCCTCCTGAATCCTCATCAGGGCCCTGGCTGGTGGGCACCATGGTCATCGTGCTATAACAGTGGAAGAAACAGATTCAAAGAGGGCAGCCATCGTGTTCAAAGCCACACAGCGGGCTCTACTATGTAGTGCTGAGGCCTAGTGTGGAAAACAAAGTCCCGACTTCAAAATAGTGTAGCAAACACCTATGCTGGGGCTTGTTCTTTCAAAAGCAGCCCCTCGCCCCACTTCTCTGTGAGTCTCAAACCTCCCTCTGTATTTCTCTTACAAGGATTCCTGTTGTTGAATCTAAAGCCATCTAGGGAATCCAGGGGGCACTCATCATGAGATCATTAATTTAACTATATTTGCAAAGATCTTTTTCCTGATTAAGATCACATTCACAGGTTCACAGACCATGGGCTATCATTTCTTAGGGGTGTCAGACATTCATTACATATCCCTTTGCCATTTATCTGCTTCTTAAATCTGAATTTGGGTTTAAAATCAGGTATGGTTTTCCAGGTGGTAAAGAATCTGCCAGCCAATGCAGGAGTCACAGGAGACGCAGGATCGATCCCTGGGTCAGAAGGAGCCTCTGGAGGAGGAAATGACAACCCACTCCAGTATTCTTGCCTGGAGAGTCCCAGGCAACACAGAGGAGCCTGGTGGGTACCAGTCCATGGGGCTGCAAAGAGTCAGACATGACTTAACAACTGAGCATGAGCACATTAAAGGCAGGAACCCCAAGCTTCCTGCTGGCATCCCAGTATCAAGTAGCCCTTCAGGCAGTAGACCCCAGGAGAGGGGAGCTGTTGGCTGAGATGACTCGTTTCCAACCTGCTGTACCACTGAGGGTCCTGAATGAATGACGGTGTGAAATGATGAACCTTCCCTGCACTTGCCTAGAAGAACATCCTCCTGGACTCCTAGGAGAGAAACTGTGACACTGGAGTTCTGGTAATTGATTGGTGTTGGTGTGGGTTTGCCTGCATGGAACGCAGACATGCTAAGTCACTTCAGTCGTGACCAATGCTCTGTAACCCTCTGGACCATAGCTCACTAGGCTCCTCTGTCCATGAGATTCTCTGGGCAAGAATACTGGAGTGGGTTGTCATGCCTTCCTCCAGGGAATCTTCCCAACCCAGGGATCAAACCTGCATCTCTTATGTCTCCTGCATGGGCAGGTGGGTTCTTTACCACTAGCTCTAACTGGGAAGCCAAGCCTTGTCCAAATTAGGCTACAGAGCAGAGAAGGTCAAGTCACTTGCTCATGTCTAATGGTATCGAAAGGTACCAACCCAAAGTACAGCATCTTACAAGTTTTATCTTTAAAAATTGCATAGTACCATACAGATCTGATGAGAATGCTCTCCGCTAGGCCTTATCTTGTGGAAGCATTGGAACAGCCATGTTTTTTACAGATGGTAACAATGGTTTTTCCTTCCCCTTTCTCACTGTTCCTACTAATGGAACAAGCCAAAGAAGCAATAGGAAACATTATAGACAACCAACAACAAAAATAGTGTCTCTAAATAGTAGATTTTTTAATTGGTGGGGAACACACAGGAACCTAGCATCCTGGGAGATGGCCTCAGGAATTTTGGCTCTGAAAGGAGAGGATGTGGAATAGGAGTAGGGGCTGTGAAGTGCTCACTAGCACTGGCTAAATCTGGGTTGGATGTGATGAGGGTTGAGCGAGGGGAGGACAATGGGAGGCACACTGAGACATGAGCATCATTCCTGTCTGTAAAGCACTTTTACAACTTTCCCTCACTCCAGCCTAAAGCAGACCGACTCTGCAGGAGCAGCCTGGATTGGTGGGAAAAGGCCCGGGATAAACTAAAGGTTGAAGTTTCACCTGCCTAAATATGAGACCTTGAGACTGGCCCTCTCTGAGCCTCAGGTTCCTCAAGTATGAAATGAGGATGATAGCTGGGCTATACCTTCACTAATGATTTTATTTCTTATAGTAGGAAATGGACTGTTACTTTGTGAAAGGATTTTCCACTTTCCAAAGGGAATTGATGCAGAACACATGAACTTGACCTCCCATTTGTAACACCTGCTATTTCTCAAGCATGTAGTCCTTGTATGGATACACAAGAAGACCTCCCACATCTGGAGAGGGCTCTCATCTGCATCCAATCTGCATGCTTTTGTTTGCTCATCTACAAAGTAGGGATATCAGTAATAATAATTGCTGACTTTCTGAGCTGTATTAAGAGTAACTGAGTAGTTTGGATACTTTCATTAGGGATACAAATAACAAAATCCCCAACCGAAATTGAAGAGTGGCTTTAAATTTCCTTAAAATTCATGACTTCATGTAAGAGGAATCTCACAGGCTCAGTGGTTTTCAGGTAGGTTGAGTCAATGCTTCGATGTGGTCATCAGAAGCACACATTCTTCCAAAGACTGTGCTTTGCTGTCTGTACTGATGGCTCCATTCTTCATTCCCAGAGTGAAACAAGACGGCAGCAGCAGTCCCTAGCACAGAAACAACCATCAGAGGACTGATGCCTCTCCTGCAGCTCAGCAGTTCAGAGGGAGGAAACTATGGCTAGCAGCAAGCCTGCACTCACATAGAGCTGTCCAGAGCTGCATGATCTGACCAGTCTGAACCGATTATCATCAAGGACCATGAGGCCAGCATGAAGTGGAGCTGTCAACCTCCTCAAGGGACAGGACTCACTAGGAGAGGAAATAATGGATTCCAATAGGTTCTTCTTGAAAAGAAGGGTATCTCTGTTGGGTTCTTCTAGAAGCAGAATTTGAGCTGCTAAGGAAACATCAGCAGAAGGATGAGGAAATGGGGCACAGATGGAAGATGGCCAATGCAGGTGCTTTATTAGGCCAGTAGCCACTGTAAGGAACTGGACCTTAATCCACTGAGAAACCTGCAGGACAATGTAGAATGCATCTGAGGGTAGCCTGACTAAGGAAGCTATTCTCCCATCAGCATCCACTTTCCCACTGGTTCAGAGCTACCTCCAGTGCCATGAGCTCAGCACTCTGGCAGGCCCTGAGCATCAGCCTAGCAAGTTCCTCTAAGTAAGTAAGTAAGTGAAGTCGCTCAGTCGTGTCCGACTCTTTGCGACCCCATGGACTGTAGCCTACCAGGCTCCTCTGTCCATGGGATTTTCTAGGCAATAGTACTGGAGTGGATTGCATTTCCTTTTCCAGTGGATCTTCCCGACCCAGGGATTGAACCCAGGTCTCCCGCATTGTAGACAGACACTGTACCGTCTGAGCCACCAGGGAAGTCCATCAGTTCAGTTCAGTTCAGTTGCTCAGTCGTGTCTGGCTCTTTGCGATCCCATGAATCGCAGCATGCCAGGCCTCCCTGTCCATCACCATCTCCAGAGTTCACTCAAACTCACGTCCATCAAGTCAGTGCTGCCATCCAGCCGTCTCATTCTCTGTCATCCCCTTCTCCTCCTGACCCCAATCCCTCCCAGCATCAGAGTCTTTTCCAATGAGTCAACTCTTTGCATGAGGTGGCCAAAGTACTGCAGTTTCAGCTTTAGCATCACTCCTTCCGAAGAACACCCAGGGCTGATCTCCTTTAGAATGGACTGGTTGGATCTCCTTGCAGTCCAAGGAACTCTCAAGAGTCTTCTCCAACACCACAGTTCAAAAGCATCAATTCTTCAGTGTTCAGCTTTCTTCTTGCATCCATACATGACCACTGGAAAAACCATAGCCTTGACTAGACGGACCTTTGTTGGCAAAGTAACGTCTCTGCTTTTCAATATGCTATCTAGGTTGGTCATAACTTTCCTTAACCACAGTTCAAAAGCATCAATTCTTCAGTGTTCAGCTTTCTTCTTGCATCCATACATGACCACTGGAAAAACCATAGCCTTGACTAGACGGACCTTTGTTGGCAAAGTAACGTCTCTGCTTTTCAATATGCTATCTAGGTTGGTCATAACTTTCCTTCCAAGGAGTAAGCATCTTTTAATTTCATGGCTGCAGTCACCATCTGCAGTGATTTTGGAGCCCCCCAAAATAAAGTTTGACACTGTTTCCCCATCTATTTCCCATGAAGTGATGGGACCAGATGCCATGATCTTCATTTTCTGAATGTTGAGCTTTATGCCACCTTTTCCACTCTCCTCTTTCACTTTTATCAAGAGGCTTTTTAGTTCCTCTTCACTTTCTGCCATAAGAGTGGTTATTGATCTGAGGTTAGTTATATTTCTCCTGGCAATCTTGATTCCAGCTTGTGTTTCTTCCAGTCCAGCGTTTCTCATGATGTACTCTGCATAGAAGTTAAATAAGCAGGGTGACAATATACAGCCTTGACAGACTCCTTTTCCTATTTGGAACCAGTCTGTTGTTCCATGTCCAGTTCTAACTGCTGCTTCCTGAACTGCATATAGTTTTCTCAAGAGGCAGGTCTGGTATTCCCATTTCTTGAAGTCCATAGATTGGGACAAAACCCTCAGGCAGAAGACTGCAGGTGTTTGCGGTGGAGGTGGGCCCTGGGGACTAGGGAGGGGCACCAACAGCATCAGAAACAGGGGAATGAAGCCTGGGTTGGTAGCCAGCAGCAGGAGCACTTTTCAGCCAGAGAAAACAGCTGACCTTCTTAGAGTGACCAAGATTAGGCAGCTCTTCTTGACAGAAACCACAAAATGTCCAGGAACATATTAGTATTTGTCACCTGGATAAAGGCCCAAAGACTTATCAAGAGCAGTCTTTCCAGTTTCTGGATCATTTCTCTTAGGAGTGCCCTGAAATCCTTGGAATTTTAAGGCAAAGAAAATAATAACATGATTACTTTTCCTACTACTAGTTGCCACTACTTTGAGCATCTACAAAGGCCCAGAAGTTGTGTGCTCTCTCTCTCTATTGCCTATTTCATGCTCCCAGCAACTCTGCGAGGAAAGTAATGTAATTATCCCCATTTTTATAGATGGGGAAATGAGGAACAGAGCAGGGAATTTATTTTTTAAAATTTTATTGACATAGTTGATTTACAATATTGTGTTAATTTCTGCTGTACAGCAAAGTGATTCAGTTATACATATATATATTCTTTTTCATATTCTTTTCCATTATGGTTTATCACAAGATACTGACTATAGTTCCCCATCTACACAGCAGGATCTTGTTGTTTATCCATCTTCTATATAATAGTTTTCATCTCCTAATCCCGAACTCCCAATCCTTCCCTCCCCCACCCCATCTCCCTTGTCTGTTCTCTGCGTCTGTTGCGTCTGTTTCTGTTTTATAGATCTGTTCATTTGTGTTGTATTTTAGATTCCACATCTAAGTGATATCATATGATATTTGTCAGTCTTTGACTTACTTGGCTTAAGTCAGAAACATAATAATATTTATATTATTATTATTATAATATCTAGGTCTATCCATATTGTGCAAGTTACGTTATTTCATTCTTTTTATGATTGAGTAATATTGCATTGTGTATATATACCACACTTTATCATTCATCAAGCAAGGAATTTCTTAAAGTTACGAAGTGATGGCTAAGATCCTTCACATCCATGCCGAGGGCTGTTATTCCAATTCAGGGAACCAATGAGCTCCTAAGAAGTGGTGAGCAGGATGTCCTGTTCCATCAAAACATTGTTTTTAGCAATAGAGAGGCAGGAAAGAGGACTCCCTGAGTGTCAGCACACCATGCTGGGCTCCTTCTGGGTTGTGTACTGTCGTATCGCCAGAGCCTAGAACAGTGCCTGGCACACAATGAAAGTGAGAGTGTTAGTAACTGAGTCATGTCCACCTCTTCTCGACCCGGGGACTGTAGCCCAGCCTCCTCTGTCTCTGGGATTCTCCAGGCAAGAATACTGGAGTGGGATCTTCCCAACCCAGGGATCAACCCACGTCTCCTGCCTTACAGATGGATTCTTTACCATCTGAACCACATTGTAGGTGAGCCTAAAGCTGGTTGAATAAAGGACTGGTCTCCATACATTACGGAGTTATTTTCCCATGTTGTGGATAAGGAAACTGAAGTGGAGAAGGCTTCAAGTGTTATACAATAAGATTCTGAAGGAAGAAGCTGGGACTCAAACCAAGTTCTTTCTGGCCCCAGGTTTTCCCCACCACACTGTGGGGTCTGTGGTTGAGCACTGGCTGTTGAGACCAGGACCACAGGGCCCAGCTGACTCTCCTGTGGTGGCTGAGAACTGAGCCCCCAGTCCTGCCCACTCCACTGTCATCACCCACCGCTGATCAAAAAGGGCTGTGGGTGCAAGAGTTTGGATCCATGCTGGCCAGTAGAAACAGGATGAGCCACAAACGCAAGCCACACATGTAATTTAAAATTTTCTAGTAGCCACATTTGTTAAAAAGAAATAAAGAGAACCACATAAAACTAATTTTATTAATATATTGTACTTAACTTCATTTATATCTAGATACTATAATTTCAGTGTGTAATCAATACAGAACATAACTTTTGAGATTTCTTTTACTTTCTCTCTCTTCTCTCCTTCCTCCCTCCCTCTTTATCTCCCTTCCACCACCTTTCCTGCCTCTCTCTCTTCCTCCCTTCTTTCTTTCTCTCTCTTTAAAAAATTAGCCTTTAATTCATATTTTTCATTAATTCTAGTGTAATCTTAATTAGTGAAGTTTTAGTCTGCATTGACTTCATAGGGCATAAGTGAGACTCCATGTTACCGTATAGAAATCTTTTCTCTTTATAAAATATATTAATAATGTAGTTATTGAATGACTTGACTTTTACAGAGAGGAACCCTGGTGTTGATGACCATTCTTTGAGTCAGTGTTTCTGAACTCTCTCTGGTTCTTCTTTGTTTTGGTGTTAAACAATTCCTTTCTGCACCATAATTATTAATGACAATTTTTTAGTTACTTGTAATTAAAAGGCTTCATGATGGAGACCCCATAATGTCTTCAAATTCAACAAATGTTAGTAGCTGAAGGAAAAAGCAATGATTCTTCAAAATCCATTGCATCTAGATCTTTAAAGAGTCTTTCTTTCTCTTCTTGGTACCAGAGACTTTGAAATCCAGTGTGTATTTTATACGTACAGCATATCTCAGTGAAAGCAGCCATATTTTGAATGCTTAAGAACCACACTTGGCTAGTGGCTACTGTGTTGCACTGGACAAGTTTGGATGATTCAGGAAGAAACATTTACCACTTCTTACTCTTCTTGTCTTTACCACCTACACACACACACACACACACACACACACACACACACACAAGAGAATCAAAGCAATTCCAAATAGTTTTATATTAGTAAGAGCCAGTACTGATGCAAGAAAACAGGAATGCTTAAAAGCTAATAATGAACACGGATAATGATGAATATGGGTAATTAGCTTAAAAGCTAGTGATGAAGTGTGAATGGGATGCTAAAGGCAGAGCACCTGCCCGCCAATGCACGACATACACGAGACATGAGTTTGACCCCTGGGTGGGGAAGACCCCCCTGAAGGAGGGCATGGCAACCCACTCCAGTGTTCTTACTTGGAGAGTCCCATGGACAGAGGAGCCTGGCGGGCTGCATCCACAGGGCCTCAGAGAGTCAGACACGGCTAAAGCGACTTAGCATGCACACGCATGAGCACATGCCCTTGGCCTCACCAATGTGCATTCTAGGATATGATCCTAAGGAAATAGTTGGGAAGGTATGTAAAGATTTATGTATAAGGATATTTATCAGAGAGTGTGCATTAGCTTCCTCTTGCTGCTGTAACAATTATCACAGGCTTCATGGCTTAAAACAGCACGAGTTCAGCACGCTACATTCTTTCTGGAGCCTCCAAGAGTCTGTGGCCTTGCTCCTTCCAGCTTAGAGAGACCAACCTTCTGGCCAGAGGTATCATCTCTCCAGCCACTGCCTCCATATTCATGTCCCCTCCAACTTGCCTGGCTCACTCTTTCCCATGTAAGGACCCCTGTGATTAAAATGGGCCCATCTGGATAATTGGGTAATCTCCCCCTAAAGACTTTTAACTTCATCACATCAACAAAGTTCTCTTTGCCATGTAAGGTGATGTATGCACAGGTTCTGGGGATTTGGGTAAGTACATCTTCTAGAAGAACATTATTCTAACACAGGAATGTTTTTTAAAAGAAACAGCATAAATAATCTTTGGGACCAGGGGCTTGTTGAAGAGTTCTTCTTACACATGACACCAAAAGCTTGTAGTATAAAAGAAAAAAATGTCAATCAATTAGACCCATCAAAATGGAAAACTTTTGGTCTGCCAGGAAGGATGATAAATTACAGACTAGGAGAAAATATTTGCAAACCACATACCTGACAAAGGACTTATATCTAGAATAGATATATTCTAATATACCTAATAGATATCAGACATCTTTTCATGGGTTTATTTGCCATCCATATGTTGTCTTTGGTGAAATGTCCCCTTATGTCTTTTGACTATTTTCTTATCAGATGATTTGTGACTGTTGAATTTTGGGTGTATATATATATGTGTGTGTGTGTGTGTGTGTGTGTGTGTGTGTATACATTATATATATGTATGTATATATACCCCAAATTCAACAGTCACAAATAATCTGATAAGAAAATAGTCAAAAGACATAAGGGGACATTTCACCAAAGACGACATATGGATGGCAAATAAACCCATGAAAAGATGTCTCCATCATGAGCCACCAGGGAAATAGAAATTAAAATGTCTGATTCTTTGTGACCCTATGGACTGTAGCCTGCCAGGCTCCTCTCTTCATGGATTTCCCCAGGCAAGAATACTGAAGTGGGTAGTCATTCCCTTCTCCAGGGAATCTTCCTGACCCAGGGATTGATCGGGTCTCCTGCACTGCAGGCAGATTCTTTACTATCTGAGCCACCAGGGAAACCCTACAAGATATCACTGCATACTTATTACAACAGGTAGAATTTCAAATGAGGATGATATCAAATGCTGGTGATGTCTGAGAGAAGCTAGAGCTCTCATAACATCGCTGGTAGGAATGTAAAATGGTCTAGTCATTCTGGAAAATAGTTTAGCAGTATCTTTTAAAAAACTCAACATTCACTTACCAAATAACTCAGTGATTGTACTATGCACAATTATTCCATGAAATGAAAATATGTCCACACAAAACCTCTATAAGAATATTCATAGCAGTTTTATTTGTAATAGTGAAAAAAATAGATACAACAAAAATGCCCTAAAATAGATAAATGGTGAATAGGTATGATTTACCCATGCTATGGAATACTACTCAGCTATATGAAGGAAAAATTTATATAAGCAGTAACTTGAATGGATCTCAAGGGCATTATGCTGAGTGGAAAAATGTATATGTGTGTGTGTGTGTGTGTGTGTGTGTGTGTATATAAAGCGTTCTCAAAATGGCAAAAGTATAGAGTTGGAGAACAGATTAGTGGTTGCCAGTGTTCACAGAGTAGGGAGATGAGAGAGCTGGGTTTGACTATGAAGGATAGCGTAATGGCAGAGTTCTGTATCTTGGCAATGGTGGTGGTTACACAGATCTGTGCAGGTGATGATAAAGAACTACACACAGATTGTATCAATATCAATATCCTAATTTTGGTATTGTGTAATTATTATGTAACCATTGGGGAAACTGAGCATACATAGTCTTTGCAACTTTCTATGAACCTAGAATTATTTCCAACTAAAGTTAACAGTGCGGGAGACCTGGGTTCGATCCCTGGGTCGGGAAGATCCCCTGGAGAAGGAAATGGCAATCCACTCCAGTACTATTGCTTGGAAAATCCCATTGACAGAGGAGCCTGGTAGGCTACAGTCCATGGGTTCGCAAAGAGTCAGACACGACTGAGCGACTTAATACACACACAAAGTTAACACTCCAGTACTTTGGCCACCTCATGCGAAGAGTTGACTCATTGGAAAAGACTCTGATGCTGAGAGGGATTGAGGGCAGGAAGAGAAGGGGACAACAGAGGATGACATGGCTGGAAGGCATCACTAACTCGATGGACATGAGTTTGAGTGAACTCCAGGAGTTGGTGATGGACAAGGAGGCCTGGCCTGCAGCACTTCATGGGGTCACAAAGAGAGTGTGTATACATTATATATATGTATGTATATATACCCCAAATTCAACAGTCACAAATAATCTGATAAGAAAATAGTCAAAAGACATAAGGGGACATTTCACCAAAGACGACATATGGATGGCAAATAAACCCATGAAAAGATGTCTCCATCATGAGCCACCAGGGAAATAGAAATTAAAATGTCTGATTCTTTGTGACCCTATGGACTGTAGCCTGCCAGGCTCCTCTCTTCATGGATTTCCCCAGGCAAGAATACTGAAGTGGGTAGTCATTCCCTTCTCCAGGGAATCTTCCTGACCCAGGGATTGATCGGGTCTCCTGCACTGCAGGCAGATTCTTTACTATCTGAGCCACCAGGGAAACCCTACAAGATATCACTGCATACTTATTACAACAGG
Organism: Madoqua kirkii; assembly: GCA_006408675.1. Classification (NCBI taxonomy): domain Eukaryota; kingdom Metazoa; phylum Chordata; class Mammalia; order Artiodactyla; family Bovidae; genus Madoqua; species Madoqua kirkii. The sequence continues at coordinate 6,511 of SJYC01047135.1, read as the reverse complement.
TAGAATTTCAAATGAGGATGATATCAAATGCTGGTGATGTCTGAGAGAAGCTAGAGCTCTCATAACATCGCTGGTAGGAATGTAAAATGGTCTAGTCATTCTGGAAAATAGTTTAGCAGTATCTTTTAAAAAACTCAACATTCACTTACCAAATAACTCAGTGATTGTACTATGCACAATTATTCCATGAAATGAAAATATGTCCACACAAAACCTCTATAAGAATATTCATAGCAGTTTTATTTGTAATAGTGAAAAAAATAGATACAACAAAAATGCCCTAAAATAGATAAATGGTGAATAGGTATGATTTACCCATGCTATGGAATACTACTCAGCTATATGAAGGAAAAATTTATATAAGCAGTAACTTGAATGGATCTCAAGGGCATTATGCTGAGTGGAAAAATGTATATGTGTGTGTGTGTGTGTGTGTGTGTGTGTGTGTGTGTATATAAAGCGTTCTCAAAATGGCAAAAGTATAGAGTTGGAGAACAGATTAGTGGTTGCCAGTGTTCACAGAGTAGGGAGATGAGAGAGCTGGGTTTGACTATGAAGGATAGCGTAATGGCAGAGTTCTGTATCTTGGCAATGGTGGTGGTTACACAGATCTGTGCAGGTGATGATAAAGAACTACACACAGATTGTATCAATATCAATATCCTAATTTTGGTATTGTGTAATTATTATGTAACCATTGGGGAAACTGAGCATACATAGTCTTTGCAACTTTCTATGAACCTAGAATTATTTCCAACTAAAGTTAACAGTGCGGGAGACCTGGGTTCGATCCCTGGGTCGGGAAGATCCCCTGGAGAAGGAAATGGCAATCCACTCCAGTACTATTGCTTGGAAAATCCCATTGACAGAGGAGCCTGGTAGGCTACAGTCCATGGGTTCGCAAAGAGTCAGACACGACTGAGCGACTTAATACACACACAAAGTTAACACTCCAGTACTTTGGCCACCTCATGCGAAGAGTTGACTCATTGGAAAAGACTCTGATGCTGAGAGGGATTGAGGGCAGGAAGAGAAGGGGACAACAGAGGATGACATGGCTGGAAGGCATCACTAACTCGATGGACATGAGTTTGAGTGAACTCCAGGAGTTGGTGATGGACAAGGAGGCCTGGCCTGCAGCACTTCATGGGGTCACAAAGAGTTGGACATGACTGAGCAACTGAACTGAACTGAAATAAAAGTTAACAGAAAAAGAAGAAACATAAAAAATAACCGAAGTGTCCAACAATAGGGGAATAGTAAAATGAACTGTGTTCTATCCATACAATAAAATTGTACAGAGCCATTTGCAACAAGCAAGTAAAACCACGTTAAATAGACCCCCCCCAAAAAAAATCAGAATACAAAACAATGTATCCTGTAAGATTCCCTTGTAAATAGGTTGGTATGTGAATGGATAAACTAAATCTGAAAATACATATCAAAATGTTCAGTTCAGTTCAGTTCAGAGTTCAGTCGCTCAGTCGTGTCCGACTCTTTGTAATCCCATGAATCGCAGCATGCCAGTGATTTTTTTTTTCTGGTTGATTTTTGTCCTTTGAATTTTTCAGAACTGCTCCATTTCTTACAACGCATATGTATTACTTTGATAATCAGGGAGAAACTGCTAGTTTCATTCTGGGGGAGAAAAGAATTTTAAGAAGGCAGCCAAAGGGCAGCAGACTGTGTTTGCCATCCCATCTTTCTGCCCCAAATACAGCTTCGTGAGTGCGTGCAGAGGAAGGCTGACGGAGAAATTTCTTCTCCCAGGGAGAGGAGACCGTGAAATATGGGCTTTGCTTTCTGGCAGGAGCCAAATGAAAGGAGATAGAGTGAGTCAGACCAAAGACCACAGCAAGTTGGGACTAAAACAGCACCTGGTAGAGTCTCTGGGATTACAAACCCACCAAAACATTTGTGTGGACCAGGAGGTTTCCACTCAGAATGAAGAGAAACTGGTTGCCAAATCTGGTGAGAAATTAAGCTGCGGAAACTGCCCTCTTTCCCTCTCCTCTTTGTAAAATAGTTTTTAACATTTTTGCTTTGTCATCATTTCTGTTCAGAGAAGCACTTGGTTTTGCATTTGCAAATACAAACCCTAGATGCCTTTCTGCTGGGCTTGTCTCTGTCTGGTCCCATGGAGGCTACACTCTGTGCAAATCACCACCAACGTTTGGTTGGGGAATAACAAGCAGAGATTCCTGGGAGGGCAAGGATGGCAATGAGTACCTGCATAAATAATCCAGTAAATTCCTTTCATTTTTAAGCATGTATGGTGCTCTAAGCTGTGTAGTCGTTGCTCTATATAACTCCTAAAGTGGGAACTGTTCCCATTTTACAGATCAGGAAACTGAGGTCCAGGAGAGGTGAGCAACCTAAGATCATGCAGCTAGTCTGGACCCAGTCCTGTCTGGCTCCAAAGCTGTGTTCTTTCCGTGTGGGACCTTGCCCCTTGTTTTCCTTGGTTCCCTGGGTGGATGAATGAGGAGGGGGCAGCCTGTATATATGCTTGTGGCTGCATCCCCCAACCCCACCCAGGGCAGGATACAGTGCTCAGGGCAGGCGCCTGCAGTGCCACCCGGATGGCCATTTCCCAGAGCCGGTCCCTGGATACCGAGGCCCCTCTAGCCGAGAGGAAATCTCCTGTGCACAGGCTCCCCCTTATGGAAATGAGGGACATGCCGCGAAGCTCCAACCTGCTGCTCCACCCTGGAGGGAGATTATGGGCAGGCCGGCCCCACCCCACCCTGAGCCTGGACCCTGCTCCCAACTCCTGCCCAGCCAGGCACTTTGAGCTCGGAAAGCCCTACTGCCTAACCCCCCACCCCACCCCCTGCCCCATAAGCACACATCTTTGGTGTCCCACTTGAGGACATATTCTTGGATCCACCCCTTGTGGGATGTTGATAAACAAAGTAACATAAGCTGACAGGGCCCAGAGGAGAAGTGATGATATTTACAACGGCATTTCTCGAGGAGCCCTTCTCCTGTTTACACACCAGAAGGAAAACATCCTCTCTTTTAAAAAAACATAACATGGGGAATGTTTTATTTCCTAGGGTGGCTGATAATTGCTTTCTAACTGCAGACCTTTGGGCAAATCTTTTCCCTTCTGTGAACCTCAGTGTCCTCATTTGTAAAATGGGTGGGGTGACCCTGACCGCATAGGATGGCTCTGAGATGACTGTGGGCAAAAAGAGCTGAGACGGGTACCTAGCCATTCCTTCAAGTGCTTCTGGGCATAAAGAGAGGCTGGTTACTTTTCCCGCACTATTCACTTGTTAATTCAGTAGCAAATGTTTGGTGGGCGTTCACTCCGTGCCAGGCTAACGGAGCTAGAGCAGATAGATGGGGGCCCTCTGGGTCTGCATCGAGAGCAGAGACCCTGGCCCCAGGAGGGCTGAGGAGAATGGAAGCAGTGGGTCCCAGGAGGAGGGAGAGGAGCATGGGCGCTGGTAGGAGTCTAACTGGACCAGCCTGGCTCAGCTGGACTGAGACTCAAGACACCTGGTTCTAACTCGGTCCTTCTCTCTCTATAGCTTTTCATATCACTTGGGCAGAGCAGAGAGGGGAACTGAAGTGGAAGGAATCAGGGTGGCAATGATCCAGCGGAGAGAGTGAGGGCTGGTGAGGTCAAGGCCATGGGGATGTGGAGAAGGGAAAGTATTTGAAAGATGTTCCCGGGATGGCACTGGCGGGGCTTCGTGATGGATTGACTGCGGGGTGTGAGGCCGCGGGAAGATTTTACCATCTAGCTGGAGGGCCCAGACAGACACCCAGGGAACAAGAGTGAAGTAGACGAGAGAGAGGATAATTAAGTGCTAAATTGTGCAGCTTAATTTATTGTTTGGACAGTTGCCTCGTACAATAAACCCCACTGCTCTAATGAGCTCATGACATCAGCCAGCAGGGAAGGCAAGCCTGGCCCATGGCCGGTCACAACTAGAACCATCTGTGGGTGCTGCCCAGATGCCTATCTGCAAAGCTGAACTCCGGGTTTTAGTTTGTGATTGGGGGCACCAATAAGCTTCAGGCCAGGGCACCCCTGATAAGACCCCTTTCTAGAAGCTCCAGTGTCTGAAAAGTTTAGGACTCACAGGAGTTTTAGTTCCGAAAAGGAAGAAAGAGTGGGGTTTGGATCTGGCCATGATGCGGGGGTCCTGCCCGGGAGGCCATGCTGCTTTGGGGAACTTGGGCAGGTCCCTGGCCCTTCTCTGCGAAGTGGACATAATGAAGATCCAAACAAACACCCAGAAAATGCTCAATTGTCATGGAAAGATGCTCCCAATCTTAAAGATGCTTAAATAATATGTACATAGCAGCACCTGCCTGCCCCATGCCACATCCCAGGGCTGGTGCTCTTGGGGGTACAGGGGACCAGTCCTGACCAGCTATTGTGGAGGGGAAAGCTTTGACTACATCCTTGATTGCATCACTATACTTACCAAAGGAGAGGATGCTATCTTGGGGAGCCCAGAGAGCCTTTTTGGAGAAAATGGCATGCAGAGTAGGCCTCCTATGACTGACGTCTACACTTTCTCACCAGAGAAATGCTAACCTCTTGCACCTTTCCTCCTTAGCAAGAGTCACTCTAAATACATTTGTGGAAGGGGTCAAGGAAAAATCTGGTTAGAAGGGTTAGAGAGTGTGGTAAAATGTCACTGCGTTTACTGAGCTCTTTATGTAAGATTGAGAAGAACTGTTTTCCATATCAAGGAGAATCAAATTCACTCGAGACTATGGAGGGCACACCACCCCCACTAGCCCGTATCCCCTGGCCACCACTCATGACACTGAATACAGCTGAAAAGCAGAGGTTATCTGTTTGATTTTCTGCTTAAAAATACGTCTTCAGCCCTGCAAGTGTCAAGAAGCAACAGTTAGAACCAGACATGAAACAACTAACTGGTTCAAAATTGTGAAAGGAGTACAACAAAGCTGTATATTGTCACCCTGCTTATTTAACTTAAATGCAGAGTACATCATGAAAACTGCTGGGCTGGATGAATCACAAGCTGGAATCAAGATTGCTGGGAGAAATGTAAATATCAACAACCCAAATATATAGATGATACCACTCTAATGGCAGAAAATGAAGAAGAATTAAAGAGCCTCTTGAGGGTGAAAGAGGAGAATGAAAAAGCTGGCTTGAAATTCAATATTCAAAAAACTAAGATTATGGCATTCAGTGTCATCACTTCATGGCAAATAGGAGAAAAAGTGGAAGCAGTGATAGATTTTATTTTCTCGGGCTTCAAAATCACTGTGGACAGTGACTGCAGCCATGAAATTAAAAGGCATTTGCTCCTTGGAAGGAAAGCTATGACAAAGCCAGACAGTGTATTAAAAAGCAGAGATAGCAGTCTGCTGACAACAGTTGGTATAGTCAAAGCCATGATTTTTCCAGTAGTCGTATACTGATGTGAGAGTTGGAATACAAAGAAGGTTGAGCACCAAAGAATTGATGCTTTTGAACTGTGGTGCTGGAAAAATCTCTTGAGACTCCCTTGGACAGCAAGGAGATCAACTAGTCAATCCCAAAGGAAATCAACTTTGAATATTCATTGGAAGGACTGATGCTGAAGTCCAATACTTTGGTCACCTGATGGAAAGAGTCGACTTATTAGAAAAGACCCTGATGCTGGGAAAGATTGAGGGCAAAAGAAGAAGGGGGCAGCAGAGGATGAGACGGTAAGATAGCATTACCAACTCAGTGGACATGAATTTGAACAAACTCCAGGCGATAGTGAAGAACAGAGGAGCCTGGTGTGCAGCAATCCATGGGGTCACAAAGAGTCGAACAGGGCTTAGCAACTGAATAACAACAACAAAACATAGGCTAGACATTTTTCCTGAGTGAATGAATGGATGAAGAAAATTAAGGCAGCAAAGACATGCATATGGAAACAAAGAATGAATACTCTTCTCACCTGTGAGATCACCAAAGATGAAAATGTGATTGTGCAAACTTAATGCGGGCCCCAGGGAGAAGGGATAGCTCTCGGGACACTTCAGTGGTGTGTAATTACAGATCTCCCTAGCAGATAGTGCGGCTATCAGAAGTGTCTCAAATGCTTGTGTTCAACCCAGCAACGCCACTTCTTAGAACTGAGCCTTGGGGGGAGCTGCACGGGTGGGTCGATGTCTCGCCACATGATGTGGGCAATGACCTATAATGCTCAACAGTGGGGAACTGGTGCAAGGAACCACGGCAGTCCTTGGGAAGGCTATGTGAGCATTCATTTAAAACTGTGATGGGGATGGGGGTATGGAAAGATGCCCGAGGCATGTTAAATGGGGAGAGGCAAGCCCCACCACCCGGCGCGTGTGTGCCCTCCAGTGACACCAGGGACAGTGGTCATTTGGGGGCTATTTTCAACATTAATAAAATATTACATTTATTATGTATTGTTATGAAACCATAAAGTCATTTCCACATTGGTTTTTTAAAAGAAGAAAGGAAGTGTGTCAGAGTTTCCTGAACTTTCCTCTCCCGTGTGTCTCAAGCTTG